>BMAV01014282.1:0-101122 GCA_019973955.1 Trichonephila inaurata madagascariensis | reverse complement strand
AAAATATATATTTTCAAATGTAAATTTTCTGGAATACATCTCCATTATATAGAATTTTGCAGTATCTACTCTCTAGCATTATTCTTTGTTATTTTGTATTTATAAGGAAGATGAATGTTTTCAACTTTTTTGTACTAATTAGGATTGTTGAAAATTATGGGTTTATTGCAAGCATTAGTACATTATATTGAAGTATTTGCATAGGATAATATTTTCTTTTATGAAAATACAAATGCAAGAAATTTAAATGAACACTAATTACAACGTTTAAAAAGAAAAAGATATCAAATTTTATGCTATTAACTGTTACAAATGGTAATTTATTTAGTTTTTAAACAATTTAGAAGCTTTAGCTGCAACTTTGTGATGAAGCAAGATCATTTTCTAACATATTCACATTACTACTATCGCATTAAATCTCGGATTTTTCATGTCCGATTCAATGATATAGGATTCTTCCTGTCCAAATCCCTTATTCCCTAAAGATTTTCCTGTCCCCAACGCTTTGTACTAAAATACATCTGCTAGAAACCGATTTCTCCTGCATTCGAGAATAGACTCGTCCACACGCATGTGCAGTAAAAACTTCCATTGCCAGCTGTGTCGTATTTGAGACGCTAGTTGAAAATAGGACCCCTATTTCTTATACAGTAGCAGGAATAGCTGGACAGTTAAAAATATGAGCAGATGTTAGCTCTAAATCTGGACACAGTTATCACAATTCCTATGTGCAAAATCCAGATTCAGACCCACCATGAAAAAAAGGATGCTATTACCTCAAAAGAGGTTGGACCTGCCTGTTGACCACTTTAGACGTCACAAGAGACTGGACTGCGGTCGCAGTCCTCTGCTCTCTATTTGGAACTACGATATTGCTGGTGTTGAAAGCATCGCTTTTTTAGAGGAGGTGTGGCTTCTTGAGAAAGGGACCAATGGGGTGGCGTTAGAGAGAGGAAGCTTCGACGAATGGATTTGAGGGTTACTACTGGTTATAAGTAAGCTTATGGAGTTTGATCCCCCTTTTCAGAGAAAATTTTAAGCTATTGAGATACAAGAACTATTGAATAAAAAAAATGATAAAAAAGAGAAATAAAAAAATGAGAAATTGTCAGGAAGCGATTCTACAAGTAAAAAGCTTTTTGGCTACCTTCTTTGGTTACACTAAGAGCAGGGAGTAGTTGAAGAAGTTTGGGCATTTTCTTTACTAAAAATCAGATAGAATTTTAAAAAGTTCAATTAGACTATAAATTTCTGAAAAGTTTGTTTCAGAGGTATGGAGTTCTTGTTCTTCACTTTCATTATTATTTTCAGTGGGGTTTGGGTATTTATTATCAATTTTATTTCCGATTACAATATTAGTGAAGGGGATTCCTTCAACAATATTGATGGAAGTAAAATCTTTCTTTAAATTTAAGAGGGTGACTTTCTATGATTTGGGACATTTTGTGTAACCGGCACTTCTGCCTGTTGGTCTGCGGAGGGTATTTTACACTGGTGTGCAAAACTTAAGCAACAGGTGGGTTTATTGCCATAACTTCACGAAAAATCATCTGAGACATGAAATTCTGAAATGAGGGAGAGTATTATGTACGTAAAGGATGACGAAAGCATCAGCGCTGAAAAAGGAATAAAACGCATACGGTATGGAATCAAACAAAAACAAGCTTTATTGAACGCATAGTATCGTGACTCATGATTGTCTATCCAACAGGAAGAACAACAAGCAGATGTTCCTTAATATGGTATATGCCCTCCCTTACTACAATGGTTGCTTTGCACCGTCTCCGCATACTCAGAATCAGCTGGTGCAACATTTCTTGAGGTAGGAGTGCCCATTCCTCAATCAACATCTGCTTGAGTTGTTGGTTGTTCTCCGGATGATGTAAGCGTGTGGCAATACGTCTCCCCAAAGCATCCCACACATGTTCGATGGGATTTAAATCTGGGGAGCACACTGGCCAATCCATTCGAGTGATATCTTCACTTTCCAGCAGCTCCTCAACAGCAAGAGTGCGATGTGGCCGTGCATTGTCATCCATAAAAATGAAGTCTGGGCCAATGGCACCTCGGAAAAGATGCACATGGGAAGAAGTACCTCCTCACAATAGTGATCCTCGGTTACAGACCCTCTGTCGAAAATGTGAAGCTCAGTTCCGCCGTTCAGCATAATACCAACCCAGACAAGAGCTCCAGGACCACCGTAACGATGTCTTTCCTTGATGTTACTGGGATAAAACTGGGTCCCGATCTCTCTCCAAATCAAAACGCGTTGAGAATCGCTTCTGAACTGAACCGACTCTAATCCGTAAAGAGGACACGACTCCATTGATCAGTTGTCTAGTTTTTGTGCTCTCTGGCCCACTGTAAACGGTGGCTTCAGTGGCCATCTTTCAACGGGAGGCAGCGTTCAGGACGGCGGGCAAACAGGCCCCTTTGTGAAGGCGTCTGGCCACAGTAAACCGCTACACTTGTCGACCTGTTGCAGTACAGAGTTTCTGAACAATGGAGCTTGCTGACTTCTGTCGATTTTTTCGCCTGCAGGATGATATATCGGTCATCCCCTGCAGTTGTCGTCCTCGGGCGGCCACACCAACCTTTCTAACAGCTGTACCTGTGGTTTGGAATGCTTTCCAAGCGCGCGAAACGACACTTTTGTTGATTCCGAACTCTGCAGCTACACTGGTGTCAGTACGCCCCTCCTCCAGCTTTCCGATCATTCTTCCACGTGTGAAGTCGTTCAGGTGATTTCTTCTAGCCATATTTCACGAACTGACTCACTGGCACTTGCAGAGAATATGGTGAATTGTGTCTCCGTCCTTCATTTCATTCTACTGTTGAGCAGCGCGCGCCGACATCACGCGTTTTGCGTACGCTCACATCGCTTCTGACGTTTTGTTCCTGATATTTGCATATGCATGACGTTTCTACTGACTTACGTGTTCCCTCTACTGATCTACAGACCTCCTTTTCTGCAATTTCATGGCTATCTGCTAAATTTTTACATTGTTGCTTAAGTTTTGCACACCAGTGTATTTTCCCTCTACCATCCAATTCGTTGCCATCTAGGAAAAGCAGCTCTACTTATCCTCTATCCGGTTCCTCTTATCCGAACCGTATTGCAATAATGTAAATAAACATTAAGTTTATTATGGCTTCGAAAAGTATGAAATTTGCTCCTATTTTGAAAGAAATTCGAATTCATTTATGCCAAAAGTCAAAAGAAAGTTTGGGAATTAGGTATTATTTTTTATCAAATATTCTGATTTAAAAATTTGAAGCAACTTAAGTAAACTTTGATGTTTTGTAGAACATACATTTCATATTCGTATAAGTTAAATAAATATAACCTGTCAAAGTCATTTGTTTTAAAAAAATGCAATGGCTGATTCAAATATAAAAAAAAAATTCTAAATTCAAAAATTATTTAAGGAGTGAATCGTAATCTTTAATATTATTCAATATTGTCTCCATAAATAAAAATAGCAAAATTTAAAATTTTGTACGACTTTTTAAGAATTGTAAAAATAACTATTATTTCACAAAATCTACTATCAGATTCATAAATTAATAATTGAGCAAAATAAACAGTCATTTATGTATGATGTGCTGAAGTGATCAAAAGCAGTGGTTATAGCTATAAAAAATATTGCAACAGTATACATTGAGATAATATAGCCTTTGTCGCTTTATATCCCACAAAAATATTTTAACTATAACAGTATACATTAAACCCTTCAATAAAATTTTAATTACATTCTTATATACAATATTGAATTTATTTTTTAAAATAATTAAAATATTTTTGAAATAAATAAAATATTAGCTTTGCAAGTCATTGGATATTCAGAAAGGAATCGATTAAAATTATTAAAGCTTTTAACTGATTCAGCTTTAAATATAGTGATTTAAGTACATATAATGTTCTATTTATGTTTGATCTTTTTTTAAAAAAATGATATCTTCTCAAGTTTGATTTCCAAATGTGTTCTATTAATTCTGGTGATGTTTGAACACTTTTACTGAATTATAGAGTTTGACTTTGTAACTTTTACAATGTTCCTGATGTGTATAGTTTATTTATGCTGATGTTTAAATAGAAATATTTTAATAAATAAAAATATTTTCATTAATAATATTATTAGTACCGATATGCTTCACAAGAATACACTTCTTTCTTCATAATTCTAATTATTTTAAATGTAGCAAATCACACAACATGCATTCACTACATAGCCATTGTTTCTCATAGCAAGAATTTAGATTACACAGTCATCAGTAAACAAGATGTTGTCTCAATTTGATGTCAGATAATTTAACATTAATTTTGCAAAAACAAATCTTTTATTTTTTGTATATTATTTATGTTACAAGAAAGGTACTTGCATACTATTGCAACCGTATTGGCGGCATTAAATGAAACCAAGCACATAGTTGCCAATTCAGTGTGTATAGGACATATGCGAAATCGAGGTTGCCAACTTGGTGAGTTATCATGAACATTGGCATTGTTGCAATAGTACATAGGTACCAGAAAAATTTTTTTTCAAAATAGAAACCTATTTTTTTATTCCAAATACTATTTTTAAAAAAACCACAAAATTATTTTACTTAGAAAAAGGGCTGATTTGTATTTGCAAATTTTTTTCCATAGTTACATTCATAAAATTTTACAGTATTCATGTATTATACCATCGACCAATTTCATCAAAAAGACGTCTCTAAATACTGTTATTATTACCATTAATATTGTTTGAACATGCATAAAGCAATTTTCTATTATTAGCTACACATTATGGCCTTTGGCAATGTCTTGTTTTGATAAATTCGGTCGACAGTATAAAATGTAAGTACTGATTTTACTAAATAATTTCAGAAATACAAGAAATATTGGAGTTTAATAGAATATCTCATATCACTGGAATGTAGATGTAGCTGTTAACTTGAAAAGATTAAAGATTGTAAAACAACCAGTTCCAACACTGGTCATTTCATTTGTGTGATTATATTTTATTGAGAATACTTTTACTAGACATTCAAATTTTGTTATTTATCAAGTTCTTAACAAGATTTCCTATTAAATATTTACTAATTAAGTCATCCAGACTTTAGATACATCAACTAATTAGTTTTTTTAGAGGGTATGGGAGAAACAGATTTTATTTCTCAGAAAAGTTTTACTTTATTAAAAAAAATTGAATGTCGATGTGGCAATGTGTGTGTTGTGGCAAGACACAACCATCAAAAGCAGTTATGAAGCACATCATCTTTCTAATTTAACAGTAGGTTTGACTGCGCCTAAAGGCAAAAGAAGGAGGCTTATAATAACTCATATTGGAAGCAAAGAAGAATTTGTTCCAGATGCGGCAGATATTTTTATTGGAAAAAATCTGGGGACTACCTTGAAGAAATGGATGGTAACCATTTTGAAAAATGGTTTGAAACTGTCATGCCAAAATTGAAGCCCCAAAGCATTATTGTAATGGACAATGCCCCCTATCATTCAGTGAAAAAAGAGAAAATTCCAATAAGTTCTTGGAAAAAAAGTGCAATTCAAGAGTGGTTGGCAGAAAAGAAAGTGGCATGGAATCAAGATTTAAAAAAAATTATTGTAAAAAAGTTTAAAAAATTGATTTAAAAAAAATGTATTTTTTCATTTAAAAAAAATTGCTATCAACATGTTGTGACTATTGAGATTTTATTCAAAAAAAGTTTTGCTAGTTAATTAATCAATATTTTTAAACATATTGAAACTCAAACCCTTAAATATCTCGATTAAAAAAGGTGCTTATACTATTATCAAAAAAAAAAAACCTCATACAATTTTAATGAACAAATTTTTCATGAGTAATTTTTTTGCTTGCCAAATATGGAGAATTTTATATATTTGTTTTATAGACACATTCTTCTCCTAGAGTAACCTTGTAGCGGCTGTGATTAGGTCAGCGTACCCTTCCCAGCGCTGCCAACTTAAGGTGAAACAGAGTATAGTAATCAGGAGTTTTCTTACTATATCTTAAAAGTTTGGTTAAAAGTGATTAAAGTTATTTCAGAGATGGATATCACATGATTCAAAGTCACTTGTTTTTTAATATAAAACAATAATTTTTAATCTAATCTACCTGTCTTTAAAAGAAAGAGGTCATATTCTCACAGTGAAAAGGTGACTATGATTAAGAGGGCAAATGAAAAAAAAAAAACTTAATCTTTTAACTAAACTAACATTTTTTTAATGTTTTTTTTTTTCAAAAATTATAATATGATCTTGAATTTTACTGCTTTTATTTGAGTAATTGTAAGAAATAATATATTAATTTTTAGTGTATCATTTTTTTAATATTTAAAATGATCATTAGGGCTCAGACTAGGTATCAAATTTTTTAATCCCATCCCTAAATTAAATGTCTAAGTTTGAAATGGCTGTGTGTATATAAAAGTTAAAGAAAGCGACAGTTAATGTAATAGAGATATGATTTTACGTAACTGTGCAAAAGAAATTTATAAATAAAGGTATTCAATAGTTTGTTTTTTTAAATGTACTATGAATTATTTTGTAACTATGAAATAATCAAAAATATTTTTGAAGCTCTTTACTTTAAATCCTAGTTTTATCAGGCACAGCCTGTATGAAACACGTGCTTTTTGCAATTGATAAACTTCTTATGGAATGCCTTATTATTTTATTTTTTGAATTTATTAATTATAGTTGTTTTTAAAATACATTAATTGGGCAAAAAACATTGACTTTATGAAAGTAAATTGTTATGCAAAATTTTAAAATTAAAAATTGTATTTAGTACCCATTTTTTAATTAATTTTTAAGCTTGCAAGTTTATTGAATAATAATTAGTTTGGAGATCAGAAAAAAATCCAATCATTTTAAAAAATTTAAACATGTATTATTTTATACTAAGCCTGTGGTCAATAATTTTACGATGCTAATATGATTATAATACTACATAGTCAATACTTTTGCTATGTCTAATATTTGATGTAATTACAATTTTGGCATATGCCTATGCTAACTACTGTGCTCTCTTGTAGAAGTTGTTGTTCTAAAATAATATAATAAAGATTAATTTAACTTACTTATCTCTGTTTTGGTAACTAATATACATATAATTTTGATTTAACAATAAGTTTTACTTAATTTAACTAACAAATTATCTCCATGACAATATTCATTGTACTAAGAAAAATACCCAAGAAACATTTTAGAAGAAATACACTTCGAAACTTAAACTATAATCCTAATAGAGGTTCAATAATAGTAGATGGAAATTCCAGATAGAACCATTAAAACATGTAGGAGAACATTCTTCATATTGAGTGAGTGAATACTTATTAATATTGCACTCTCAAGCAACACAAGGCTATCTGTGATGGATCTCATAATTTTGAACTGTAGTCAAGTGAGGAGAATGACACCTGTGCTGGCACTCCCCTCTCTGAACTTCCACACCATGCTAATGGGAGGACTTTGAGCCTTGATGAATTCAACACACATCAGCCCCTCTCATCATGAGAGGGCTGAACTCATGACATGACACTCTTTTCATTTGAGTAAAATAAAACTAATTATTTAACCATGGAAAATTCACATGCTATCTGGTAACATATGTTAAAAACTGCTGACCATCGCTTTAAATTATATTAAGAAACTAATATTTCATTTAAGTGGCTCCTTGTGAACTAATCATTTGCTATTTATAATTTTTTTTATTTAGATACATGTTTATCGGCAATTAATAACTGATTAATCAAAACACAATATATAAGATGTTAGTTTTCATAGTTATCAAAGGATTTTGATAGAAGGGAAGATATTTATATCAGAAATATTAAATACTTTGATAACAGAAACAGTTATTTTCTTCCAAAGGAACAGGCACTAAGGTTAGAATGATATTTATTGGAGACGGACCTCGTAATTTTGAACCGTGATCAATTTTGCTTACCTAGAGTTATGTTTGAAGAGATTCTCATCCTGAAGTTAGGCTTAAAAATTAGTGGGTCGAAAAGTACAAAGCTTCCTTGGGAACTAAACACTAGGAGGTTCGTGTCAGATTGACCACGGGACTCGACTGCATCTCATGAAAACTAAGATGGGCATTGTAGGCTTTGACCCCTTATTGACTGTTGCACCACTGAGTTGAGTTATCTTTAAAAGTTAGACACTTTCAAGTCATGCATATTTTCATAAGATTTTGTTTATATTCAATTTGAGAAATAATTTTAAAATGACTTTTTCTAATACTTTATACACCATCCTGGAAAGTATAAGTAATTAGTCCTGAAGGAAAACTGCCCTCATTCTTCTTGAAAAGTTTTATTTAATATTTGTAAAAAACATTTGAGTATTTGATAAAAACTAAATTATACGCTTTTCGATGTCTGTCTTATTATGGAAATTATTTTTGTACTAAATTTTATACGAATATTTGTTAAGATTTATTTTGTCAGAATGAGACAGATCCGCTGAGAAATAGAGTTCAAACGTCGCTCGTATTAAAATTGTTAAATACTGCTTAAAACACGTCCCCCATATTTTTTGATAAATACAATATTCCTCGGTTGTCTTTTTCTTTTTTATAATGCATATGAACATTGGCATTTCAGATGATAGAAGATAACCTAACAAAATTTCTTTAAGGAATTGTGCAAACATTTTTGTTAAGTTCATATTTCCCCCTGAAATTTATAAAGAGTGGTACTGGCGCATATTGCCAATTTGTGATCAAATTACCTCTGAAGGAAAACGACTATGTCTTTGATTATCCAAATATTAAATTATTTTGAATTATATATACATACACACACATATATACTGTGGGACCTCTATTTAACAAAGTCTCTAAATCCCGAAAAAAAGCTCGTTTTGTAGAAATTTCGTTAGATTCGTCTCGTAAATTGTTAAATGTTCGCAAAATAGAGGTCCTACTGTAAATTATGTTAACGTTTTGGAAAAATTACTCATTGCTATAACAAGCTTTTTTTTAAAAGAAATTATTTTATGAATCTCAGCAAGTGTGTAACAAAGAGGAAAAAACAAAAGTTTACACAACTTGGCAAATCAGCAATATTTTTAAAAACGTTTAAAAATTCAAAATTATCATTTTTTGCCTTTTCCTTAAACTGTAAAATCTTAAATCAATTGAATTAGATGAATGATCTAAAAAGTATGTCTGGTTCACATAGGACTTAATATAAAAAGCTCTGAATATGTACTTATGTATAATTTGTAATAATGTTGCTTTAAATTTTTTTTAATTTCCAGGGAATTTATTGAAAAACATTATGTTCCAATCAAGAAAGGCAATCCTAAATTTCCCATTTTGGTTAGGGAATGCCTTGGTGTTGAACCAAAAATTTATGCTAGATATGGTAAGAATTTATTTTTATGTGTATCATATTCATTCATATATTTATTCCAAGCTTATATTTATTTTAACAAAATTGTAAGAATAAGCAGATGGATATAGTAATTCTTCATTTGTTTCTTGAGTTTTACCAATTTATAGAATCTTTTGTGGAAATTTGAATGATATATAAATACAGTGTGCACAAAAAATTAATATTTTATATACTATATCTGTTCAAAAACTGTTCTTTATATTTTTTATAGTATTTTATGTCCAAAATGTTCTATAGGAAAAATTAGTAATATTCATTTAAGTATAAGCTAACTCTTCTATTTACATTGCTGAGTAATGCTACTTGCATTGCATCGATGCCCGTACCGCCAAATACCCTCCGAGTACACGCGGAGCACGTGCTCGTTAAATCAGTGGGTCTGAAAGTCTTGTGGGCTGAATCACGAGTCTAGGGAACTGGAGAAAATTTCCCTCCAATTCAGTTCAATGTCTAAATTGTGGAGGTGGAGATAGGTGGTGTCGCCATCTATCGTTCCTTCGGGAATTTCTCCGAGCTAAATCGTACTGTCACCTGTATGGTGCTCAAGGCTTAGAGCCAACGACAGGCGTATATCTAGCCCATTGCCACGATGAATTTCGTGGGCCTCGATCTGACTATGTCAGGCAGGTGGCATGAGAGCAACAACAACACATTGCTGAGTGAGTTTTTAAACTATAATTTTTTTCCTTGTTATTTCTACTGTCATAGTGTAGAATGTAAAATTTATAATTTACTTAAATAGCTAAGTAATTTTTTTGTAAATTTTTAATGTCTGCTATTGCTTTTTTGATCATGTAATAGGTTGATTGTTTTAATTTAAAAAAATAACTTATACATGAATACAACAGATACCACTGAAAGAAAATTACTGCTATCAATCCAATTATTTGAGTCCAATGTGTCACTATTGGTTGTCACTCATTAGTGACACCATGAATCACACAAATTGATTGATTACTAAAATTGCTTTTTAAAGCATCAGTGTGAGAGACCTCGCAATTTTGAACCACAATCATGTGACGAGGAATGAATCAAACCAAAATACAATGTAACTGATTTAATTAATGTTACTATCTACTACTTTTTATCTAGCCATAGGCACTTTTTATTTCAGTGGTAGATTTTTATAAAAAAAAAAATTAGTTTTGAATAAACACCCTGTTATTAATACCAAGGGATATTCTGGAATTAAGTTTACATTTACAGAAGATATTCCTTTAGTTTCCGTGACAAACAATTATGAAAAATTAGTCTAATTGTGAATTTAAAAAATGTAACATTTATCAAGATGAATAACAATGAAAATATTGGACCAAGTTTAAATTTGTTCAGTTAACACAGCGATTCCCAAAGTGGGCAGACCCCCAGGGCACCCTAATATTGTTCAGGGGGTCCATCGAAAATAATTGATTTTGGGGTCCCTGAACAACATCAAGGGGTCTGTGCAAGATTTAATATCAAATAAACAAATTTTTGACCCATTTTTATTTTTACAGAAATTTAAATAAATAACAATAATTCACTTGGATATTCCAGGACTGGGTGTTGAACCCTTTTGCAAGAGGACCAATTCAGATTCTCAAACACAGATGAATCCATACTAATACAAGAGGATCTTATTGAAGTATCCGCAAATGAGGGACTTAAACCAATGTTTGAACAAGGATACCACAAATTCTGGATATAAAAACAGATCCCAAATTTACATTCTACTTTATGGGTTATTGAATAGAAATTGTTAACTACTTTCCCGTCTTTCAATTTGATAGAATGGATTTGGTGCCATAAAAAACCTCATCAAAAATAAATAAAAGAAAGAAAATAAACCGACTAAAAACCAACACTCGTGGAGATTTGTGATTGCTACTTACAAACATTGAGACGGACAGAAATACACTCATAACATATCAAGTTCATCCAAGTCATTAATTTTTTAAATTTTAACCAAAAGTAATAATTCTTCAAGAATTTTTTTTAAAATTTGTAATTTTTGTAGTATGCATTCATATAGCTTTTTCACTTAGGGTCTTTAGGTAAGTTTTGACTGTAAAACTGGGTCTATGAGTTAAAAAAGCTTATAAGCAACACAGTTAATTAATAAGATTTTGAACCATTATCAAATGAGGGTACTGAAGTTCTATATTAACCAAAATTTTACAATATTATTACGTAGATCCGAGGGTTCGAGGATTTTATGCAAAACAGTTACAAAGAAAATAAACAATTCTTTAAGAGCGATGCGAATTTATTATCAAAAATCCAATCCTTTAAATACAGGATTCAGCAGCGATATTCACAGAGTAAATATCCAAAGGTCTTCACACCTTCAACAGCAATCAAACACAATAACAGTGTTTAAAAATACACGTAAGTAAAGATTATTCACAAGCACAGCCGAGTAAATCGCTAGTCAAAACAATCCTCACTACTCGCTGGTTTAATCCAGACTCCCCGCCGTTCAGGCGAGCATCTTTTTATATGTCCGACAGAAACTTCCAGAAATATAACAGCTCGTGTCATTGAACGTGACACAAGTGGAGAGATCTACTACTTTCTAGAAGATTCCAAACTCGCCAACATGGTCGCCAATGACGCCAAAATTGTCGTCAACTTGGTCGCCAAAAATGATGCCAACTTAGCTCTAGCGCCAAGATTTCGCCAAGTTCTCATTGAATCGCCATTATAACGTAAGGGCGGCATTGCTTGTGAATGGTACGATTTTAACATGAAATAAACATAACATAGAGTAATATAAATGCATTAAACACTCAAATATAAATTATTTACACTATTTACACAAAATTTGTAACAATATGTTTCATGAGGATCAGTTAAATTTAAATATTGACTACTTTTTTTATTGAACAAAACACTGGAAACTTGAACCCTTAATTCACCGATCATAGAGCTCACATCTCTCTCCAAGTTGAGTACAAAATTAGAATATGCAGTTAAGTCCAATTAATGTTAACCTTTGAGGTGTGTAATTGATTTTAAAATGCAAAGTATGTATTTCCAAAAATTCTAAATGGTTATATTATTTATAGATAAAATTTATCAATAAATCTAATAAGTTTGTAGGGTGTTACAAATAATTTTTTTTGATAAATATGTGTTTGCAGTAGCATACACAGACTTCTGTAATAGTAGGCAGGTATAATTTATAAAACTCATAGACAAAAGTACAGAGGCATAATCTTGATGCTAAAAGTTAAAAATCTGGTCTATGGAAAGGTTTTCAACCTCCAGATCCCAGTATACATTTATTAATTAACATGCTATGCTATAAAGTGCTTGATTAAAAAATTACTTGCATAAAATATTGATGTAGAAATGTATTATAACTAAATTGTGCAAATTATTGACTTCACTTAATTTTCTTTCAGATTTTGGAAAAGAAACAAGTGTATCTGTAAACAATTTTAATGCTGAAAAGATTTTAGAAGTAGTTCAAAAATTAGCAAAAGGACCAGCAACATAAAAATGTGTGGCCTATATTATATGCCCGATAGTGTGAAAAGGAAATCTGTTTTTGTTAAAGATATAAATATGGATTAAATTATTATGTAGAATATAGCTTGATGTATCTTTTTATTAAATAGAAATTTGTTGAAATTTATAATATAGATATAAAACACACGTACACAGCTCAAAAATATTATAAAAATGAAATTTTATCAACTTTAAAAATTTTTTTGGGATTTTTAATAAAATTTAACTGAATTTTAAACAATATATATATTTTTTTCTAACTACATAAAATCCAACAGATAACGTGCACTTTTAGCACCAAAAATTAGATCGAAATTTACAGGTGTGCGTTATATGCGAGTATAAAAATGTTAGCTTTAAAAATAAAAAGAGATGAGCATAAGAAGAAAATTAGACTTCTGCATATGAGCTTTGATTTTTTGAGCTTGATTTTTTTTAAAGTGGTGTAAGTCTATTTTATATTATATGGAGATGTATTTACCACTTTCGAAGTAATTATATTTGTAATTTCATTAACTACGTAAATTTATATTGAGAAGATGATGAAATTTTTGGAGGATTTATCATAACAGATTGCATTTGATATTTTAATTAACTAACTTTTTCTCAAAAATGGACACTTACACCACATTCAAAGAAAACTGTTCATATATTGAAGTACTGTTTATTTTAAAGATACAAATTATTTTATGAACTTTAAGAGTTTTGATTCTAGAAGTATACTACTTTTCAAAAACCTTGGATAATACCTTGAATAAATGACTTAAAAACATAAGAGCACTATATACATACATTTCAGGTTTCTTCGTAAAAAAAGGTGTGCGTGTTATACGGTGATTTACGTAATACGCCGGATTATATGGTATATAAAAAAGTTATTGTTACATGAACTAAAAATCTTCAATCAAAATTGCTAAGTAAAATTAAGCCAAACTTTTTAAAAATCAGATTGAATATGTTACTCTTACTCTTTAATTTAAATAGATATATTACTAATCACATACACAATCATAATTATAAATAATTTATTGTTCCTCTGGAAGATGCATTTGGGTTAATATTTTTTGAAATCAAACATTTAACATTATTTACAAATTCTTATGAAAGTACCTCTCAAAAACATTAACTCTCAACAAGTAAAAGGTGTTGACGTAAATAACAGTTTTAAAACCTACTCTTTTCATTCTACTTCACAAATTTTATTCAGAGCATAATTATCCACTTATACTATGTGAATGTTCAAAAGAAATATGTAATTAAAAATAATTTTAAAACAAAATTTCATTTATATCATTCCTAGCTTATAATTTATACATAATTTTCAATCTTGGACATTTGCATTATCCATAATAGTCATAAAATGGAGTTTAAATTATGTCAAAAAAAAAATCTAATTTTTTAGTTTATGTTTGCATATATATTTCAATATTTTTGTTCTCATTTTACTTTTATTCAATTATATTTTTTAATTAGAATTTTAACCAATTTTTAATTTAAAAAAAAACTGAATACTAAAAGATTTATTTTTGTATAATTATGTTAAAATTGATTTCTGTTGCTAAATTAAACAGCTTACAAATAATTAAAGCAGCAGATTAATTTTTTCCCCAAAAAATATTCACAGAATAGAAAAGATAATCAATTTATTCATGTTTGATCAACTTCTAATAATTTATTAATCAAGAAGAATTTGAACAACAAGCAAAACAAGTTGGAAGAATTAAGCAAGCTTTTTAACAAATTGAATTTTGATACTTACTGTAAAGATGACTTCTTTGTGTATGATTGAGCAAATAAAATGGCCAGTTTTTAAATTTTGATTTATATATATATCTGGCTGCTCCATATCAAAGATCAAATTTGTAATACATTGCAAAAAATTAATTATTTGTTTATTATTAGATTGCAAGTAATTGATCATCATTCCAAGGTGACTGCAACTCAATTTAAAGATTATTTAACAAGATTACTCAAAACTAAAAAAAAATTAGCATATAAAGAAGAAAACTAATGCTTTCAAACAAAAACTCAAATTTTTAATATTGATTACATATGCATTTAAAGAAGAATTTCAAAGTGTACATTCCAATATTTGCACTTTATTCATTTTCATTGTGTTTTTTTTTGCAACATTTGGTAAATTTAAAGACAAACAATTAAAATGAGTAGCTATTAATATTTTGATAATGGAATGAAGAGACAATTTGTCAAAAGATGATTTAGGCAGGTCGCAAGAACAGACTGCTAGAGACTTTAATGTATCAAAAAGTGTTGTAACTTGTGGAGATGATCTAATGAGACGACTTTTTTTTAAAAGATAAATCCTAGAGAAGGTCACATTTATAAAAAAACTATGCCAACAAATGAAGATCCATATTTGTCCATAACAGCAAACCGTAACAGGATTTTTATCTTGAATTTCTGTGGCCACATGAAGCTCACAAGTTTTAAAGAGTTACTGTTTTCAGAAAACTATATCAGAGATGTTTTTTGTAAAATATGTTGTTTGCATCCCAACTTCTGCACATAGAACTTATTTAAAAAGTGATAGAATATATAATTGAAGCAGGGAAACTGTTCTATTCCTGTGTCCAAATTCAGCCAATCACTGATTCTCAACATACCATCATCTGGAAGGAACCAGGAGGACACTACATGTTTCTTGACATATGATAAAGAGACTAATATGTATGAGATGGTGGTTTGATGATCTTAAGAGACATGTTGGACAGATGCACTGACTTATGTGAGTGTCAGAGATTTCATGAATTATGCAAAGCCCATTGTCATTTTTATGACAATAATCATCCATTAAGGATTATCTGGCTGACGAATCTTTGGGAATTGAAGATATTTGCTGGAGGAGTGAAACTGAGTGCTACAAGGACTAATAACTGTCTCATTTGTAATATGAATTCATGCTGTGAGAGTTATGTAACTTTAAGAGGGAGCCATGCTTTCTGTTAACCCTGGAGATATGGACATTGGTCTATTGAATATAATAGACAAAAAAACTGATCAACTTATGGAGGTGTTCACAGCTTAGGAGATTTTTTTATATATTTTCTTTTAATTAATATGTTTTAATAAACTGAAAGGACAAAAAGTCAATGAATGAATAAAATATATACTAACAAAAGCATGTAAAGAATTAACATGTGGAGTTTACTAGAAAATTTAACCAAAAACCAACCAATCCAATATTTTTTTTAAAAAATATACTGCTTAAGAGAGCAACAAGTTTGTTTTATGATAAGGGTATTTTACTACAGAATACAATTGAGGAAGATATCAAATGACATGACTTACCAAAATAAAAAAAAATTCACGTAAATTTATTTTTAAACAATTGAAATATCTGATGCATTGAATCTCGATTATATTCTGGAGGGCAATTCATTTCCAATAAAATATGTTCTTTAGTTTTTCTTAATTTTATGGTGCTAAATAATAAAGGTATACCTTCAGAACTTACATTTTCATTATCATTTTTAATATCTGATTCAATTGGAGCCAATTTTATTTTCTTCTCTGGAGATGTTTCCCAATCACTTTTTCTTTTGCATTTATTTGATGAACTTACACTTTCATTATCATTTTTAATATCCGATTCAATTAGAGCTAATTTCATTTTCTTCTTTGGAGATGTTTCCCAATCACTTTTTCTTTTGCATTTATTAGATGCATTGTCTTCAGATAATTTATCCACAGAATCTTCAGAATGCTTGTGTTCTGTATTTATCTCTTCTTTGCATATCTTGGATTCATCATTATTTTTCCATTCAACAGATACACTGGGAAGTTCTGAATTGTCAGGACATGAAAGAGATGGGTCAGAAATGCCTACATCATTCAAAACATTAAAAGAAGTAACAACTGACTGAGTATCATCAGATTGATAAATATTTTCTCCCTTTGAGTGAACTGAAGATTCAGATTTTGTAGTTGATAAACTATCATTGGGATTATCTATTGACTCTTTTACATCAGTTTTATCAGTTACTGAAACACTTATTTGACTATCTTTAACTTCAGCATTTTTAAAGGTTTCGTTAAATTTATTTTCCTGCATTTTGGACTTTAATTCCTCCCTTCTCTTCCGTCTTTGATGAGACCATGTGTTTTTATTCGAAGTAATTTGAATTTCAGCATAATTTTCAGCACTTTTGATAAGTTTTGAAAAAATCTGAAAAACATTAAAGAAAATTATGTTTTTCTAGAAAAAACTACTAAAACATTTAGTACTGACATGTGTCTCTGCACACACACAGACACAAGTCACTTATTTACATTTACAATCTTAGAATAGTATTTTCAACTTGAAAGAATATTTTTCATCATATCAAACTCTTAAATCTTTTTTTCAATTATTATTCACAGAAAGTTGATCTATTTTTTAGGAATCCAAATTCCAAGACTAAAAATTCTACGTCCATGAATTTCACGTGGCCCGTAATAGGGGACAAAATTGATAATCCGCTCAAATCGCGGGAGCCATACGTGGAGGGTTAGACTAAAATCCACATTATTCTTTTTGTCTTCACTTTTGAAAGTTAGAATTTCACATATGAATGTCATTCTATTCTCAGAAACTGCTATAGAAGAAAAGATCCCATACTTGCAATAAGGAAACATCTCAGCAAATATTTTCCTGTTAGCATCTTCTTTTAAATAGACCTCATGTTTGGGATACCAAAGTAAAGATTTGGTTACATAAATAAAAATTAATTTCAGTATATTCTGATGACTTCTTCATAATTACATAAGAAAGTGCAACAAAATCAATGGGTACACATTAAAATAAAGAATGGAGCCTGATGGTTCACAAAAGAGACCCATTAACACCTTCACAATCTGAACCACAAAATGCCTCCACATTCATTGAAAAGTCAGGTGGTTTGCACTAAACTATTCATTCAGCATTTAAGAAAGCACATACATATTGCAAATGTATATACATCTTAACAATACCAATATTTCAGAAGAATGAAAAATATTTGTACATTAATTTTCAAATAGGTGTACTTGACAAAATGAAAACTGAATTACACATTTGAATCTGTTATAATTCAAAAAATAAGTTTTTAAAAATTCTAATTTAAAAAGGAAATGTTTTAAATGACAAAAACAATTTTAAAAATATTCTTAAAATAAAAATTTTATAATAAGAAATGTGCTAAGAACCTTACAAATATACATTTGCTTGATCTTAGAGCAATAAAAACTTGTTGAGGATAACTTTTTGGAGCTATCAGAGCTGAGGAGGATATTAGAATCCTGTCAGGCTCTAATATCCTCATGAAGAGTAGTTTCCTTAAAAATTGACACTTAAAGGCACAAATAATGAACTAAGAGAAAAAGTATGTGCTGAATTGTTTTTGTGAAAATGGAGTAAAATGACAATATAATTGTGGAACTTGCAGCAAGCTTGATGAGATTATTGGGAAATAATATATAATCTCGATGATGAAAATTGTTCAAGAAAGGTACAGAATAGAGAATTGGTCTCTGTTTTCTTCAGAGTTTCAAACAATTCTTGCAGAAATAGAAGAAATATTTCATTCTCAATCAATTATGTATGTTATGACCTATCCTATCCATTTCCTCTCACTCTAGATAATTTTCTTAGCTGACAAAAGATTATCATCATTATCACAATTTGGTGGTCATAGAAAACAAATTGTAATTGGCAAAAAGTATTAAAAAATAATAAATAAATTTTGCAAAAAAATTTTAAATACAGTAGAATGTTGTTTATACAAATGTTTATTATCCGGAACGTCAAATAACCGGACCAGTTTTTTTTGTTGTCAACTACATGTACTGTATATGAATACATTTTCGAACAGTGCAATGCTTAACACTTGTTTCATGTGAGGCCAAAAGTGACGGGAAAACCCAAGGTCAGCGATATTTGGGGAATTTCAGTTGTGTGATTTGGTAAACATATGCATGGAATATTAGGTCAGCTTGTTTCCAAGTGAGGAAATGTATACATGCTCTTTTGTTGAGTTGCGAACTGCTATGGCTTCGAATTCAAAATGGAAGTGCAGTGTCTTGAACATAAGACAAAACTTAAAATATTGAACCGTGTCGCGAAGGGAGAAAGTGGAGCATCTCTAGCACAGTTTTGTAATGTTGGGAAGTCAACAATTTCTGACATAAAAAGAAGCTGAGAAATCATTTTAAATTTTGCATCAAAACTTGATTCAAAAGATGACTCGAAGAAAAGGAAAACTGCTAATGCGTTTTCTGCGTTAGAGACAGCTATGGAGTGGTATGAACAACAATCAGAGTGCTGTCCTACTGAACTACTGCTGCTCAAGAGAGTCAGAGACCTTGCGGCAAAAAACAAAGGTGTACAATGGTACAACGAAAAATAAGTGATTATTTTCCACAATAAAGGTAAAATTGCAACATTTTGCACCTATTTTGCTTTTTCTTTAAGCACGCTTCCTGCATGTGATGATTTTCAATATTTGCATAGTGTCTGGTTTCATGTACTGCCTGGATCGCATTCAGTTATCCAAACGGTATACGGTCCAAATTAATTCGGATAAACGACGTTTTACTGTAATAATAATAAAGTAAAAGTGGGTTTCTCTAACTTAAGTTTGAATTGTGTTAAACCTATTAATGTTTCTAATAAATAAGTGCCAGTGAATTATTTGACAAAAAAAAAAAAAATGTGAAATTTATTCAGTTAAATTAATACTTAACTGTGTTAACCCAAAATTATATATGCTGTGATATATTACTTTTCATTTACTAAAAAACCCAACTATTCAATGAGGTGAAAAAATGACAGATGGAGCACTCATTATCATAGAAATAATATAACAATACTAAATGTTTTAAGTATACAGAAATTAATATAAAATACCCAAGTCTGACTGAATGATTCAAAAACAAAAAAAAAACAAATCTTTACATCTTTTTTATGCACATTTTAAACTGTTCCTTTATAAAAATAATTTTTCAGTATATCTGATTACTTAATAGAATTAACCCCATTTCTATTAACTAAAAATGAAGGGAAAAAAGGGGTCACTTCTATTAAAGAATATACAAATATACTTATACAAACTTCTTTGGCTTTAGTTTTTCAAGCCAAATGTTAAATTAAGACTTAAATCATAACATTTGTATCAATAAAAATGATCATTATATCAATCATTAATGATTTGTTGTTATCTTTTTCCCAATTGAATTATGAAAAGGGAAACAATTTAAGAGTTAATAGAATAAATCATTAATTAAAATTCAAACATACCTCTAATTCTGAAAAAATTTCTTTAATTCTTTCCAATATCTGTTCTACGGAAGCAGTACTCCCATTTTTACCCTTTCTCAGAATTGAATATACTAATGGTGGCTTGGCTTTTTTAGTCTTTGGCTTTGCTTTTTCAAACTAAGGATTAAAAGACTTTTAGATCACAACGTTTGTATAAAGTTAAAAAAAACATCCTTATATCAATTAATTACTTTAAATATATTTAATTAAAATTTCAGGTAATAAGTAATATAAAATAATGAAAAGTCTTGAAAATTCAATTATTTTTTTATCTATTTGACTTTAAACCAAAATTCAGGGAGGGGGGGGGAGAAACTTAACTTATTACTTTTTAATCTTACAAACTGTACTATGATTGCATTGAGTTCAACATAATGTGTTTTCAGTTTTTAATAATAAATTATTAAAATATATTTTTTTAAAAGTTAAATGAAAAATTATTCTATAATAATAGATTTTGATAATTGTTTAAATACTTTTTTGTTTTCAAATGAAAATTGTGATCAGTAATTAAATTAACTAAGAAGATCATGTAGTTAGTGTTTACTTCTCTGTTTGTTATAATTAAAACTCTTTATTAAAATTTTACTAAAAATATAATAATACTATGGAGAAATATTACATGCAATTCAAATACCATATAAACAATAATGTTTATTTAAAATAATTTTACCATAAACATTACATTTCTATAAAGTAATTCAAAGATATTTTTGTTAATTTTCTGAATTCACTTTTGTTAGTAAACTTTAAATTATCTTAGGAACATAAATAGCCATTCTGTCTTTATCTAAACAGCAAAATTTCAACTGAGTTTACATTGCTACCTTGTTAATCAAATTTTAAATTATACATCATTAATAATAAACTTTTTTTTCCTCAATTGGGCTGCATTTCAGCAACTTAGCCTTTGCACACACAGCAAGTCCCTAAACATGACAGCCATTTCATGGTGGGATGACACCTGAAATTTCCTGGCATCCCCTCTCCTAAATTCCACACCACACCAATGGGAGGACATTTGAGCTCTCGACAGATTTAACATGCATCACTTCCCTATACAGCAAGTCTTCAGCAGTACAAGGCTCGAACTCATGACACTGTGGCGGCCACGGTAGCCGAGTGGTATAGGTATCGGATTGTGGCTTGTCTTGTCACGAGTTCGAGCCCAGTACCACTAAAGACCCGCCGTGTAGGGCAGCGATGCACGTTAAATCTGTCGAGAGCTGAAACGTCCTCCCCATGGTATGGTGTGGTAGTTAGGAGAGGAGGGTGCCAGCTCAGGTGTCGTCCACGTCACTTGACCATGATTCAAAATTACGTGGTCCGTCGCCAAAAGCCCTCGTGTAGCTGAACAGTGCGACGTTAATATTCAATCAATCCGTGAGTCTGTTACCTCGACCACTAGGTTACTGCAGCCCCAGCCAGGATCCAACCCGCAACCTTGGGCTTACAAAGCGAACAAGCTACCTCTAAGCCAATGGAGCTGACATAAATAATAAACACTGAATTGCTAAACTAATTCTAATTTAATATGCAAGAATATAGCAGCAATGGAAGTCAAATATATATCCCCAGTTAAACAATAGCAAACTCTTTGGCTTAATATTAAGATAATAAGATTGAACATAGTTTATGGGTATTAATTTTTCCTTTTATTTGATATATATATATATATATAATTAGAATGTAAAAGGTATTAAAATTTTTTACCTTAATTCAAGGCACTTGCCATTTATATTAACATCACATATTTTCTTTTTTATATAAAGTAAAATTCCACTTTATGAATACTAAAATATGTTGTATTATCATCGTAACTCTTTTATCCTTCTTGTTTAATTTAAATCACAACACTAAAAGTATTGTTTGAAATATATACATATGTACTAACTTAAATTAATATCCACTCAAAATTCAAATCATCTTTTCATAATATCTAATTCATAAATCCAAATAACCTATTTTAAAATGTGCTTCAATTTATCTTTTTCTAAAACACTAATAAATAATATGAAAATGTTTTTAATAAGTCCTCGTTGAAAAAATAAGACCTTGAATTTTTGATAGATTTATTTGCAATTCCGAGTAATAGAATATCATTGAAGGCTTACATGTGTCATATTAGCCAGTTTCAAATATTCCTTAAACTATCATGTAATTTCTATAAATAACTAATATTTCCTTTGCTGTTTTTCCTTAGAGTATTTAAATGTGGGAATTTGAATAATTCCCTCTCGTATTTTTACTCTTAGAGCAAAACAATAGTCTCCAAGTGTTAATAAATAATAATTTGATTAAAAAGCCAGACTTTTTAATTACTATGACTACATCATCACCTTATGCTAAAATGAATAATCTCTCAGCGAGATATTATATATATATATATATAATTTTAAAAAATAACTAAAACTCATATACAGAAGATAGTTTACACTTTATGGAAACGATTTTGTAATTCATTTTCTCGTTTGTATTTTGAGATAAAACTTTGGAAACTTCAGAATAATGTTTGCTAAGGTTTTCTTTTGATTGGAATGTAAAATAAAGGATTTATTTTTAAAAGGGCTCCTAAAATTGATATATGGCTTGAAAGTTATGTAACTGCGCTTTCCGAGGAGAAATATTCATGCCAAAAAATTAAAAAGCCATGTAAAAATTTCAGTGATTGCATTTCAAACAAAGGTATTTACAACATATTAAATTTGAAAGGAGAAAAGCATCTAGCAGAAAGTAAAAATTAAAACATAAGCACAAAACTTCATCCTAAGACTGTTCAAACACAGATAACTATGAAGAAAGTGAAGTCTCTGATCCTAAAAAAAATACGTTGACTCAAAGACTCATTGCATCAAAACTAGAAATGTCTTCTCTCTGGAACTGTAATTAAAATCATTCATAAAGATTTAAAGTTAAAACAGATGTTTAAACCTAAAGTTCATCTCCTTTTTAAAAACATATCGTTGAAAGAAAAGAAAATTGTTGAAAATTATTTAAAAAACACCTAGCTGCTGAAAAATGGAAATTTGTAGTAACACTCGATGAGGTGAAGGTATATTTAGGTGACTGTAGTAAAAGACCAATTTTCCATTGCTCAACTGATCAGAAAGACTGTATGAAAGGGCTTCGTCAGTGTACAGTAAAGTTTCCGAAGGGATTCATGATAGCTGCAGGATTTTTTAACAACGGCAAATTAAAAATAAAAAAAGTCTGAAGTAAAGCCAAAATTAATTCACTCTACTATCAGTAGAATATTTTAGAACCAATTTCTGAAGAAGAAACTCCAACTTTATATGGAAAGCACACTGATAAAGTTGAGCTTCATGTGGACAAAGCCTTTCGTCACACGTCTAAGTCAGCTAAATGCTGCTTATTTAGCAAAGAAAGAATCAGAAACAGAAATAAAGTGTATCTCATTTGATGAAATACGTGTAAAGTCACCCCACGCTTCTGCAATGGACATTTGGGCTTTCAGTTTATTAAAACGAGCCATTCGAAAACGGCATCCAAGAACACTGAATAGAAAACAGTTCAAGAGGAATGGAGTAAAATTTGCATGACAGTACTAAGAAAAAGTTTACTTTTATGAAAAATTCGAGCTAGAGCTATTGTCAAGAATCATGGTTATCAAACAGAAACAAATTTTTACAAAAAATACGGTATTTAATGATAAAAATTAACTATAAAAATCGTTTGCATGAAGTGCAAATGACCTTCTGTATATATTATACTTAATACTTTTACAAGACTCTTAATCACTTTAGTAGTTATCTATGCAGCAATAATTAAAATTTCTGCAGCCTTTGAATTTAAGAAACTATCCATTATACAAGCAAATTTTCTAACTGAACAATAAGAGTGTAATTATGACTAACAACATAATTTTAAGAACTACCTGTAAAAAATCCACTGATTTTAAAAAGGTCCACGCTATTCCCCATCTTATAGTATTTCCTTGACAAAACTCAGTTTTAGTATAAGTAACATCCTATAAAACAGAAAAAATATATTAAAGCACAATAAAATAAAGAAAAATATTAACATTAAAATATGTACTTTTTTACAAAATATAGAACTTTTATTTTTTTTTAAAAAAATACAGCTCTTTTAAAAATATAAATATAAATTCATCTCTCATCAAGTTTTTCCAAATGAATAGTTTTAAAAAAGCTCAATTAGTCTGAGTTGTCAGAAAAAAAAGGAAAAAAAAACTACATATAATTTCAATTCTATCTCCATCCTTTTTTTTTTTATTTATTTACACACTTTTGTTTCTGTAAAAACTATCAAACTTAATTATATAATCAAAATTTAACTAAGTCAATATTATTTTAAAAAGGTATGGAGCAATTATACAATGCTTCTGAAATTTTTAAATATGATTGGTTTAGTAAAATTTTTTAAATAAATTAGTCAACCAAAATTAGACCACGGAATTAAATTTTTAAAATTTATTGGTCTTCTCATTCAATTAAATTTCTTAGTTCTTTTACCACAAAGAAAATTTTAAAATGTAACAAAAAGGAAATCATTTTTAATTTATTTATTAAATTAGTAGGTATTGAAGCAGCATATTACCTTAAGCAAACATCAAAAAGACTACTTTATCCTACTGAAATTGGTGATACCAAACAAATATAAGTTTTTTTTATGTCAACTATGAATGTACAAATGCATCAGCAGTTGCTGCAGGAATAAGTGGACTCCAACTTTTATATATTAACCCCTTAACGCCAAGAAAAAGTTAAATGATTCACTTCCCAGTGCTATGGCGTGAAGTGAGAATTTATTTAAGGTTTATTACACGCCATATAAATAGTAAAAATGAATGATAAAAAAGGTTAAACATATTTTTAATTTACAGCATTATAAAATATTATAATAATTACTAATTACTTAGGTTGAAACATGGAAATTGAATAAAGGGGAAAGCATGCCTTTCCTCGTGCGAGTCAGAGAGAGAAGTTAGAGCAAGTGTCCGTTCATATCAGTTCACTTCTCCTGCTCGCCGGTTGGTTCCAGTTAAGAGGAATTAGGTGGGTGCCAAGGCACACCACAAGTGTCACTGTTTTTCATGCTGACACGCATAGTTATGTAGTGTATTGGAGGAAAAGAAAGGTATAAATAAGGAAAAACTTCTCTGAAACAAGTAAATCCTTTGGAAACACTTTCAATGTCATTTTATTGCAGCTCAAAGCATTTCGAATAGTTTTACTGATAGCAATGCTATGCAAAGGATTGCACATCAGAAAGACAAATGTATGCCAAGGGCAGTTAACGCACCGATTGAGTGAGGAGTATATATACACCAGCTGCAGTAAAGGGGGTAAAGAAATAAAAAAGGTACCCTTAACAGCTTCATTAATTAATTCTTTACAAATTATGAAATTACTTTATAATTTGTAAGGAAAGTTGCTTTCAATACATGAGGTTTTTTCTTAAGAAATATTGCTCAGAGAAACAGCAGCAACTAATTCGAGAAATAGAGGAAAAGGCTATACATGATGTAACTGCAAAAAGGTCACCACAACTAACTGCAATTGTAGAAGCAAGAGAATCTAGCACAATTCCAAATGTCAAAGTTAAAATTGAAGCAATAAATAATATGGTACAATTATAGTTGCATAATTTAAGTGTAAATTTATTATCAGTATTGCTTTTTTTTTTCATTTAGTATATACAGTTCATTTTAGGTTCTACAATAGTAATTTTGAACCTTTTTTTTGTTGCTGCACACTTCTAGAAATTTCAAAATTTGGTGCTACACAAACAATAAAATAAGTTTAACAGAATTTTATACTTATCTGTAATATGTAATACACTTCCATCAATCCACGAAAGAATAAGTTAAATATACCACAAATACCCTTAGTTTATTTCTATAAAGCAGCTGAATGATTTGGTTAGATTTTATTTTTTTCCCTAAGAGTATAATTAATAATTTAAAAAAAAATTGGTGGCACACTTCAAGAATTGGACAGCACAGTGGTTGAGAATCACTGTTCTACAGTTTATTAACTCTGTTGTAATTTAAACTTTCTCTCCAATTTTGATACATATCACATATTTTAACATAGCATTTTTGTTTTAATATAATAAAAATATTTGTATTCAACATTCATTATCTGTGTATGCTGAATATCAACATTTGGGGAGTGAGAAATAATGATACACAGCAAATATTCTGTACATATACTAAGAGACTATGTGAATGCTGATATTTAACGAAAGCATAGACATTTGTCAGATATTAATCTTTTACTCTAACATGTATAAATGTAGGCACTTTTATACTAATATAGTGTTATGTAAAATATACAAAAGAAAAGAATAATAAAGCTAATAATATATGCAGCTTAGAAAAAAGAATGTTTTTATTAAATGCAAAACTAATACAGTGAAAATCATTTAACACGCAACTGAGGTTAACACTTTTTTTGTGTTAAAAGAATTTCGCTTTAAAGGATATTGCAAAAAAACATATATTCAACAAAATTAAGTTTATTAGAGTACATTTTATTTACATAGATGTGTGTATATGCTGTTCAAACATTTATGTAATTTGCTCTTTTTTAATTAATGTGGATAAAATAGAGTTAGCAATACCAAAATCTTTTACATTTTTCTGTTTTTGATTAACAGTCTTAAGAAGCTCCACCTTCATTTTAAGTGAAATATCAGTTTGCTTTCCCCCTGAGCTCTTTGCCACTGTGCTTGTATAATTTTTTTTTTCTAAAATAGAAAGAAAAAAAAATGCAAAACAAACTCACTGATTTTTTCTCAAACTGCGATGTACTTATCACTGAATTTCAAAGTCAACTGATGGGAGATGAGATGTTTTTGTGTAGCGTTTGTAGGGATGGAAGCGTGAAAGTAGTTTAGATAAACAAAACTGGCTCATGTAACAGGAAATTCCAAAGCCAAATTAGTCTCCTTTCTAAGAAACATGTGAAACCACCTCTCTTTCATTTCACATCCCTCTTAAATCTAGCCTACATGGCTGGTGTTATTTGTAGTTTGTTCATTCCCGAAAGAGAAAACTTTTTTTGTTAAGCGATTTTCAATTCATGTTAAGAGAAAAAAATGCATAAAAATCCATAGTAATTTGTCAGGACTATTGTATTATTTCATGTTAACTGATATTTTGTCTTGAGCATTTTCGTGTTAAACGTATTTCACTGTACTTAAAATGAAGTTAAGCACAAAAATTAATAAATAAGTAATAAAACTAATTTTTCAGCCTTAACTTTCAATTAGAAAAAATAAAATTCTAAACATTATGAATTTTTTGTGCAATAATGAGACTTTATAATTATAGCATTAAAGGTAATCAATAATAACATAAAGGAAGCACTTTAGCAAAGAATTGTAACTGCTTCTCCATTAAAAAAAGTAACAGGTACATAATGCAAAAGCTTTTGTCTTTCATTTCTCCCACCTCCAAGAACTCGTTAAAAAAATTTAAAGGAATAAATGAAAATGCAAGTAAATTATTCTTACAATTCAGTCAAATTATATTGAAGCTTTTTTTTATCAGAAATATTAGATTGCAAATTACATAAATAAATCTGAAAAAAATATTGTTAATGCCCTTTTAATTTTTTAACAGGTGCAACTGTGTAAATTTTATAACAAATGTATTATTTCTTATGCTGTTAAACTTTATAAGATGCCTAAATAGTCATTATTCTTCAATCTATACCCTTTCTTTATAATGAAATAGATTTATCTATTTTTAAAATAAAATTTCAGTTACTTTATTAATTTTATGTAGTATTCTGCTTTATTTGTACAGTTCGTGAGATCTACCCCCTTTTTTCAAATAGTTTTCTTTTCCTTGTTTTGGAATGTTATTGCATAGTTACTTATTTAATCAGTATTATACTGTGAGTTACTACTTTATTTTATGTAATTGAGAAACCTTTTACTTGAATTTTTTAAATGATGGCATCAAAATCTGTAAAATGTAGAATTATTCTACAAACTTTCAAAAATATCTCACAAGGAAAAAGAAAGCAAGGGTGCAAATTTATTTTGGGAAAATTATAGCAATATCAGTGGTGAGAATACTTAAATAAAGTTTCAGTAGTGAATCTGAACAATGTATATTGATGACAATCCAGAAAAATAATCTGATGATAAATATTTTTACAATCCTAAAAATAAAACCACGTTGCATAAAACAGAATGTGTAAAGATCTGAAGAAAAAATATAACATAGTTAAAGTTCTCAGGAGTATTCAAACAACTACAAAAAAACATGAGATGAAACTGGACCACTTTTGAAAATAAGAGCGGTAATTATGATTGATAAAATTCTGGAACACACAAACCAACAGATAGTTTTTGTTTGCAAGTAATATTAAAAATTTTGACTCTAAATATGCATAGTCAATTTTTCTTAGTTTGCCTTTTATTATTTTACTTTTCATCTGCAAAAAGCAGAATTGTAAAGATATTATAACACTACAATGACGTATAAAGTACGATATGGTCCTACTAGTGCAAAAAATTAAATTGCGTCCACTAGAAAATTAAGACTGCAAATTAAACTGGATACAAAAAATATAATCAATGCAAGTTAGTTAATCCTCACAGGTTGCTCAGTATTAGTCAAAATAATGGATTCATATTATAAAGTATTTTAAAATTTTTAAAAGAAAAATTGACTTAGCTAACTATAAATAAGAAAAATGAAATCAATACCACAAAAACTTTGAAAGCATTCAATCAATATCTTTCTTACCTGGATGGTATGTAATTCTTTCAGAATTTCTATATAACTTTTCTTTTTGCCAAACATGGATGTGTATAGGCTATAATCAAAATTAAAAGTAAATCAAGATTCTTCAATTTCATTAAGAATATGATAAACCAATCACAGAAACATCAAATTTTATTAATCTATAATGTAACTTGTAGTAATAATTATTTATTTTAACTTTTGACAGGCATGTGTACTGATGAAAACGAATAAATAGAAAACAGATTGCTAAATAAAATATAGCTAACTTCAACAACTAAGAGTAAAAGGATTTCTCATTTTATTTATTCTTCTCATTATCTATGAGAATAAATAAGTGGTCCATTAACTTTTAGGAGATACTGTTCTTTAGAATGAAACTTTCTGCTATACAGCCTTTTCTTTTTTTATCCATAATTGACACACTACCACAAGTCATCAGAAAAAGGCAAAAAGATAATATACTATTTATCTACTAAGCAGCAAGATCTTTACCATTCAAAAAGTAAGGGAGAACAAAGAAATTTTATGCTGTCAAGGACTATCGCCTGCTGAAGTGCAAGGGTTCACCAAAGGATGAGATATTTTCTTAAATTATTGTACTTACTTGAATCTAAGCCACACCTTTTTTCCAATGTTAATGCTACTGAAAATTGGATGTGGCTTAGAATTGAAGGAAAAATTGTTGAATGGGGCAATCAGAGTAATTACAGGTTCATGTATGTATTTACAAGTTTATAATACTGGTAGAATAACTAACTGTTTCCTTCTTATTAGTTCTCATTTTAAATTTATTTTAATTTCATAAAATTGGATATCGAAGAACCATTTTACACTATTTTTCATTTTTTACAAAAATTTGTCCAGAATTTGGGGTGTGGATTAGATTTGAATAAATACAATATATACTTTTTTATAACTTTCGAATCCCTATTTAAGTTTGACCAAAGCTTTGGGGAGCAAGTCAGCTTAAATACTAATTTAAATATCTAGAATACAAATCTTGTACTCATTGTTAATAGCAGACCCTCAGTAATAATATGAGTTCTTGATCAGCCTGTCTAATTCTTTCACCTTGAACTACGATTATTCCAATATTAAATAATGTTCTAATCTCAGTATGAAACAATCACCACCCCAACTTCCCTCATCACTTGACTTTAAACAGTAAGCCTCATTAACATAAATCACATTTCCTTTACAGAAAGAAGTTTTATAACCATTTATTGTCAGCAAAAGTATTTTATCTAGAAGATTACCCAGAATCATGATAAATAATGCTTCTTGACAAAAATAGGGTTTGATCAAGGGATTGACATTTACGGGTTTTGACAGACCACACTGAATTCAGAAAGCATTCTTTGGTTAATTTTTAAGTAATCATCATCATTTAAGAGATTATTTCTTTCAGTTAAAATATTGATCACCTTTCCAGTAAAGTTTTTGGAATTCAAATACATTATTTGATTTTCTACATTTAAAGAATATGTTTCATATTACTGATTTTTGTTTTTGTTTAAACAGCATTCATTACATTACAATGTAATTAAGCTTAAGAATTAGATATGTAATGTTTATATTTCTTAGATAGCATACCTTGCTAAAAGAGAAATAATGATTTTGAAAATTTGTTCAACTGCTTTACTCAATTATAACATGAGAAAAATCAACTATACATAACACACTTCTTTAAACATAGTTATTCATATAATATAAGTTAAAATTCAAAAGATGGAAGCACATGATATGCATGTAATTAACATATTTTTAAGTAAGCAGTTTCAATTAACTTTGTTCTTATTCATTTTGTTCATGTATTGTTTTATTTTTTTTAATTTGAATTATTATAAGATAATATGGAAAAGGAAAATGATACATTAAGACATTAAGTACATACATATCAACCCAGTGCCAGCAATTTATCACAACAGATTAACTACATGTCAGTGAGAATTATAGTAACATTGCACTATAAAACAACAAAAGGGCTATTAGAAATGGACCATAATTTTGAGCCTCAGTCAAGTGACGAGGACGACACCTGAGTCGGCAACTTCTCTCCAAACTACCACACCATACCAACAGGAGGACTTTGAGCTTGACAGATTTAACACATGGCAGATCTTCAGCGGCACTAGGACTCAAAACCGTGACATGCCGGCCTCGAGTTCGAGACCATAACAACTAGGCTTCTGCAGTCAAAACTTGTCAGAGCAAAAATAATTAATATTTTATAAATTTTTGGAAACTCCCACCCAAAACCCACTAAAAAAAATTTCCTTTCATTTTTTTTCTGACAAAAAACAAAAAATTTTTGGGGAAATTCTCGGGAAAAAATGGGGTTAAAAATTTTAATTAATAAAATTGTCTGTCACATTTGATCAGATTGCATTCATTTTTTAAAAATTTTACCTCAACTTAATTATGATGGATTAAAAACATTTTAGAAAACATCTATTTTAAAAAAAATTTAAACTTTTTTTTGTAGCATGAGGTGAACTTAACTCAATAAGCATCTAAGACAGGAGTGTAAAACTCGTGGCCCGGCCAGTATACCAGTATACAACAATATATAATAAAATATAAAAATTTCTTCTGAAATAGGAAAGTCAGTAGCAGAGAAGTCAGATTGACCACTTGCCCGGAAACATTCCCCATGCCCCCCAAACCCCTTAAGGCGAAACTGAGATGGGCACAGTAAGCCGGCCCTCAGGGGCTGTTGTCCCCGAGTTCATTTTGGTTATGTGAATTTTACTATTTTCCAAGGCTTCTGAAAAAAAGAAATTTGTAAAACACCAAAAAAAAGCTAGATCTTAATTCTAACTAAAAATATTTTAATCCCCTAACTTCCAAAAGGTAGACTACCCTTTTATCTTTTTTTTTTACAATTGTTTCCCCTCCCTAAAGAAAAATTTTTCTTTTTTTCCCAATTTTTTCTTTTACTTTAGGACTCTTTTTTCGGATATCATCAATGTTTTCAAAAAATGGTGGGTTGCAAAGACAGAAATCATAACTTTTTTCATCTGCTGTCAATATCTCCTGCAAAATGCTGTCTTTACTGACCTTTACAACTGCAAAAAGAAAGAAAAAACATAATTATCGATGATATATGAAACAGAAGTTCAGAAGATGAGGTAAAATAGTTCAACAGTCCTAAATAAAATAAAATTATAATACATATAAAATAACATAAATCAGTTAAGTCAAGTATTAACTTTAAATATTTACAAACTGAGAAAGGTGAATGCAAGCTGTGCAGTAAATTAAATAAGATTTAAATGTTCTTGTTCAAACAATGGAAAAAATATATAAATTTTTGATTTCAATACACTGTGTAGGAATAGTCTTTATTTGTAGTAAAATTTATTTTGAAAATATTAATGATTTTACTTCCAAAATTTGGAGATTGCAGTAACACATTAAAATTAAAGGTGATGAAAAATAGTTATATCAAAAATGGAAAAATATTGATACAAAAATTTATGGAAAAACTAGTGAACTTCAAATCCAGATTTGGAGTGTTTTATTGTGCATATGCAAAGATATCTTACTAGGTACTAAATTACCTAAGTAGCAATATTTTATGCTTTGTAGCAATTTTCTTTAAAGCGTTTCTTTTAAGCGTGGGATAAATTTTTGCTTACTCTTAAATTTTTCAAAAAAAAAAAAGTAATTTGGGTTTAAAATATTTTTTAAAAAGGTTTAATAAAATTTTCCTTTTAAAAAAATTCTCACTGTGGGGGGTTTAAATTGGCTTAAAGGATTAGGTTACCCAGTATTTTTTTGGGTTTTTAAATCATGAGCTTTTTTTTAAAAATATTTTCAAAAAAATTTTATTTTTATGGGGGTAGAAAGCGAAGCTGTTGTTTATGGTTTTCCCAAGATGGGCAAAAAAACCAAAGGGTTTAGCTTAATTTTTTTATGCTCTTGGGTGTGGTTGCCTTTGGGAAAACGTGTATTAGAAATAACTTTTATTTTTTTTCCGTTTAAAACCCCTTTTTAATTTCGGGCAAATATTTTTAAAAAAATTTCCCATTTTCAGTTTAATTTTTTTATTTGCATCTTTCTGTTTTTTCCCGGGCTACTTTTAAAAAGGATATTTCTAAAAAAGGTGAGTACTAGAATATTTTTTCCTTTAAAAAAAATAAAGTGTTGTGCCCTTTAAAAAGCTTTTAAAAGTTTATTTTGTTTTAAAAAAGTTTTTTCGCTTCTTTTTTCGATGATACCAAAGGGAAATTGCAGTGCAAATTTCATATTCAACTTTCACCCACTTTTTAATTTATATTCAAATTAATTTAACATACATTATGTAATTATTTTATTCATAATGAAAAAAAAACAATTTTTATTTTGTAATCACTATAAAATTCCATTTTTATAATTTTTTTCTTTTAGCATTTATTTTAAATGGGTATTTTTTAAAATTTTGTTTTTTATTTATAATTTAAAATTTTTAAAATTTAATTTTTTTAAAAATTTTTTTTTTAAATTTTTTTATCTTTTTTATTTATAACTATTTCTTTTGTTTATTTTATATTCTTATGTTTTTTTTATAGTTATGTATTTCGAAGGGTTTTCTTATGCATTTTTTTTTTTTTTTTACTATTAAAAGATTATTCTTTTTAATTTTAAATTTAATTATATTAATGATTATTATTTCTAATAACCATTATAAAATTGTTTATATGAATATTTATATAATTTTTTGATAAAAAAAATATTTATAAGATTATATTATATGCTGCTTTATATAATACTATTATTTTTCCTTTCCCTTTTTTTACAAAAATTATTATTCATTATTTATTATTTATCTAGGTTATTCTCAATCCTTCCTTTTATTTTTTATTTAAATAAATTTTAATGTATTTCAAAACAATTTTTTTAAAATTTTGTGTATCATTAAAATTTCTAGGCAACCCTATTGGGTTTCCTTTTCCCGCAACAAAGGTTAAACCGGCTTAACCGTGCAAAAACCCTTTAAAAAAGTTCCCAAAAATTTTAAAAAGGGCAATTTGAAAAAAACCCCCCAAAAATATTGGTATTGGAAAATTTATTTTTTTAAAAAAAAAAATGACCCCAACTATTTTTAAATCCTTCTGGTGTCTCTCTATAACTATTCCTAATTCTGAAAACATCTCCTCAAACACCTGATGTCAGCCCAGTAGAACATATGAGATGAGATTTTGAAGTAAGAGTAAAAAGACATAGTGACAAAGTGAGATCTAAAAACAATAATCCCAGAAGACTGGAGGAACATTGATGCAAAAGTTACAAAAAACTGATGAAATCTATACCAAGACATTTAAAAGTAGTTGTGGATACTAAAAGATATCCTGCTAAGTACTAAATTAAGGGAGGAAAAATACAAGATTTAAAACCCTGTTAAGATTTTGAAAAAAACAAGGACTTTTGTTGAGTAATTCTAAAATAGTGTTTTTGTTTATTGATTTTTTTAAAAATAAAATTTTATATTTTTAGGGAAAAAATTGTTCCCAAAAAGAATAAGTTGCAGATATTATAAAAAAATTACAATTTCGATATAATAATTTTTTTAGTCAAAAATTTTTTATTGAAAGTTGCAAGTGTATGAACACTTTTAACAGCCACTGTATACACTGTTATATTATTAATTTATTAAACTTCTTATTATTAAAGTTTTGAACAAATTTTAATTTATGCAGCCAAAATCAAACATTATTTAACAAATTAAAAGTTATAGCATATTTTGAGTATACCAATATAAAAACCTCTTTAATTAATATTTATATAGTTGTTATTATTTAACAATAAATGTGTTATAGCTACAAAACCTTGAGGAATTTTGATACTTACGCATTAGCCTGTTGTCTAAAAGTTTTGGGAAGATTTTAACAAATTTGTGCAAAAGTTTACTTAAATAAATAACATTCCATTACTTAAATTTGTACTTATTTGGTTATGGGGACCATGAAGCTAAACACACAGCAACATGTAGAAAATATGCCAAACTTTGTTTTGCTTCATTGTGCTTTAGTGAGTGCATCTTATCAGATAATATTACCAATGTTTGTTTGCAGCACATTGGGATGGCAGTCATTAACCCATCGTCCCTATAATCGCTAAGTACTCTTAATTTGTCGTCTAGAGATATCTTGTTAATTTATCAGTGCTTAAATTATAAAGTTTCAAACCCTCAAGAGAAACATTTTTCACTATTAAAAACTAAATTACTTTAACCTCACACATTTTTTTTACTAGTACAATAGTAAAACTTGCATAAACTTTTTACCTTTAATTGATGAATCAAGATTATTTGTTAGTATATTCTTTTCTGCCCAGTTTATCGCTTCATCTGTAGTTTCAGTTGAAACGAATTGCCAGTTATTTTTCTTAGTACCGAAAGAAAAAATGGAAATGGTCCGGGCCTGCAAAAAGGGAAAAAAAACTTTTTTAAATTTTAAATTTTCTTTTTAATTTTATTAGTTATTTAGAGGAGCAATAAAAATATACATATTGGAATAAATTTAATCAGATTTTAAAAAATTAAACTTCCAAAATTTTTTTTTCCATTCAGATTATTAATTATATTTACCAATATCAATAGCTGAAACAATTTCATTCTTTTGGGGAATAGCAGTCAATAAATCTTCAATCCAAAGTATGTAATTAAGTCTTTGTGGTATAGTTGGTATGAGAAAACCATCTGGTATTTCAACACTGAGGTTAAAATCTTTCTTTAATAAAACTTTCGTTAAAGCTCTCAAGGCAGCAGTATTCGTAAAATCAATGCGGCCTTTGCTTTTTCTGTCGTAATCAACATATTTTCTAAATTCTGGATAGTCTGTTGCAATTTTTATAAAATCAGGTCGATTTTTGTAGATGTTTCGTTCATGCATAAAACTATTGAAAGCCATTTCTATTCTTAATTTCACAATTAACTCAAATGTAAATATTTTCAATTTTTTTTATACCACAAATTCAAAAATTTCTCGTCTCCGCCATGGAGAGTTGTTAGAGAGAGTGAGTTTCCTCGAAGAGGAGAGAGGAAAACAACAGAGGGGTGGCATTCTGCAGGGTTACAGAGTCAGTGCCGACTCCAGTAAATATGAAGCCTACTGTTTCATTTTCTCCGTGAATGTGAGCCTAGTTGCACCGTACCGTATTCTTATGTAAAAGATTGAATAATTAAAGAATATTACCATATTTTAAAAGTTTAAATACGTGTACCAGGTATATTTTAAGTGAAATAGTTAATAAATTTAAATAAAATAGTAAGTTATTCTGTCAGAGCTATTTTGTTTGTTTTTCTTTTTGAAATTAAATAAAGTAGTTGAAAATGATAAATAATCCCATTTAGAACAAGATTTTTTGTTTTTCCTGCAAAACTCGATGTTTTTAATTATCAAATTTTAAGACTGTCTTCGCCAATGAATGAATTCTGAATTAAATGCGAATACATTTTCACAAAGAAAAAGAAAACCACTTTATTTTCATTTGCAATATTTTAATGCATACAGCGTATATATACAGCATTTTTAAAATTTCAAGATACTCCATAAATTAATAATTTTTAAATAATTTTAACACGTGAAAGGATAGCTCATTTAGCATTAAGGAGAACAGATGCGAAATACATTTATATAACAAATGGATCAACTCGGGTAAAAATGAGTAGTATAATTTTAAAAAAAATCTGCTCTCTATTGGATAGCGAAGTCAGAAGCTCAGAGCACTTTTACATATGACAAGATACAATATCCCGAATTAGTGGTGTATACTGAATTAGTGGTGTATACTGACGAAAGAAACGGGATAATCTTTATTCTAAAAATTAAAAATCTGTTGATCTATGAGAGGGGTTTGAGTCCCTAAGCCCCACCCTTGTATATGGGACTGTTCCAAATGCAGGTCGTATTCTTTAACATTATGCAGACAGCTTTAAATTTATTATAGTAATAGTTATTTTTTAAAGATATCTGTGACAACTTCTCAATTCGAACCAAAAGAACATTGAATCCATTAAAAAAAAATATGACTATACATTAAGAAATCATAAATTAGAGATTGGGAATGTATAAAAATTGCTAATTATAGCCAAGACTCAAATGCTTGTTTTATATGTCACTACAACAGAATCATATTAGATTTAGACTCGATAGCTATGAAGATATATAGTAAACGCTATAATAGCGTAGGAATTTCTTCCGTAATGGAAATCATTCCTTTTTCATGGATTAAAGAAACATTACAAATATTTTAAATAAAATAATTTATTTTATCGATGAATTTCATCAATGAATTACACAATAGAAAGTAATACGGCTTAGTACAAAAAGCTTTTTAAAAATAAATTTTAAAATGTTTATTTTCTTCATAAGTTTTGTATTTCCTGCAAAACACAATGATCAATTAAGTTTAATAGAATTTATGAATACTTATATATAAATTTATTTAAACCAATAACAACATACTTTATTATTGCATTATATATATACACTCAGATTTAGCGGGCTTTGCATTTGTAAGTGCAATTTTTAGGTAAGTTCCCTTTTTTTGTAATGGATTTAGATATTTCTATCCATTATTTCCTATTGTTTTTGCTCAGTGTTATTTACAAAAAAAGGGGGGGGGGCTGGCCAAAAACATGTTCAACCCCCTTTTTTTTATAATTTAATTTTATATAATAACTGTCCTAAGTCGTAATTTCTGGGCCCGGCATCCTTTTTATTTATATTTATTATTCGATTACCCTTTTGTCCTTCATTGTGGATTTTCCTGCTGTCTTGTGTTTGTAAGATTTTTTGGTTATTCTTTTAGAGAGAATTGGCCTATATTAAATTTTATATATATATATATATATATATATATATATATATATATATAATCCCCGTGCGTAAATACTTTTTTTACACTGTACCAAAAATAAGCCCAAAAAAAGGAAAAATGAAAAAGAATAAAAAAATTTATTGAAACAATGAAATTTTCACAGGTTGTTGACAGAAGAGGTAAAATACGCCACAAAAAATAAGAGAGCACAATTAGTTTTCAAATAAATAGTATGAACACAAAACCAACTTGGGTTGTTGGCCACCCACGTGCAAAAATCTAATGTGCCGCCCTACCAGAGAATTTTTCATATTTTGACTAATACTTAATGTGCTGACGTTATAAACTCATCTACTTATATAAGTGAAACCTTAATAAGAATGAAAATAAACACAAAAATCAGTTCTTTCCTCGATTTTGTTTTTCTATATTGCTAAGACTATTATTAAATTGAAAACTTTTAATTTCCCCAAATGCATATTGAATTTAAACACTCCTATGTCTTAGGTAATATTGACCATATTAGATTTTTTTTGTAAGTAGCTTCCGCAAAAATCACTTTCAGATGCCTTTAAGCATCGATCCAAATGAAACCCCGGGTACTGTTGATACAAAACCCCCCTTTTCTTGCCATTTGCCGCCCCACAAATTTTTTTCTCACTTGAGGGATTGTAGCCCAAAACACTGTGCTTAAAAACCTCTTAAACTATACTATGTTATCGGAAAATCGGGACTTATTTAGATTTTCCACTAACTACTTAAAACTCTCTGCATATTTATACGACTTATTACAAGTTTTATTTTGAGAAATTAGTGAAAAAATTGGCTTGATTGGTAGAACGATATCCTGCTACTCGGTTTGGCACTCGCGTGAGGTGCACATCTGCTAGGGTCTCTCAGCCCAAAAAAATTTAGTTAAAAATTTACCCCGAGAGAATGATCCCCCTTTTTTGGGAAACCCCAACAACAATTGAACTGGGGGGGACGTCAATCATACTTTTTGGGATCTATGACGACCCCGAAGACAACGTTTTGGTTTATGGGGGATTACGAATGGATAAAGGCTGATAGATGGTTAAAGGGTTCTATGCATTCTTGCGTTAATAGTCCATAATCATAGCATCTGGATTCATGGGTTTCGGATATGAACAAACATATAGGTCGAAGACTGCATTCTGATAAAAACTGTTTTACAAAACCCCGGAAAAAAGCTGGAGATGTTCAAAGCACGGGTTGATTGATTGAATAACGGACCAGCCCCGAGGGCTTTGGCGACGGGCCCTTTTTTGAACCACGTCAAGGGGACGGGCACGAGCTGCCCTCCCCTCCTAACTTCATCCCAAACTCGGGAAAAGGGTTTGAGCGCTCAAAGATTTAACTGCATCGCTGCCCCCCCGGCGGTTTTTAGTGCTGGGGCCGAACTCGTAACAAGGCGCCACGACCCAAACCCAAACCACTGGCTGCGGCCCGGGGACTGGGATACCCGCCCAACCAAACACAAGTACGACTGTGTTTTTTTCAGTAAAGAGGGACACCCCCGGGATTTTCCAGATCCTTAACTATCGGGTATCGTTGTTTGCACAGAATCGGGACTCAATGATCAATACATTGTCTCATTATATACTGTGGTGTCCTATGGATGAGTTCCACACAGCCATCTGTAACCGATCTCTTCTGAGAGACGACATCAATGGCACCCAAACTGATGGTCATCTGGAATACAGATGATTTTCATGAACTTGTCTGTAGGAATATTGCAATTTCTGACACGCCACTCTTGAACTCATCAATAGGGGCTTACACAGATAAAACCGTTGTAATCCTAGGACGTCCCCCCAGATATTTGACCCGTATGCTATTTTAAAAACGATTCCCGAAGGGGTGATGGCCCCAAACGTTTTCATTTAAAAGCTCGGTAATTTTCAACCCTTTTTATTGCCTTTACGACTCAAGTTATTTTAGATTTTCAATAGTAAAAAAGACATTAAAAATAAAAAACTTTTTAAAAAAAAATTGTTTGAAATTCCGGGAGAATATATAAAACGAAATTGTACTATGTATTCAAATTTTAACCTTAGGCTAAAGATTGCTACATTTTTTTAAGTGTGCGAACACTTTTGAGAGAAACCGTATATATATGAAAAAATAAGAATTCACACATTTTTTTCAGAAAAACCTCTTAAAGATTTATTAATCAGATGGATTATATATATATATATATATATATATATATATATATATATATATATATATATATATATATATATATATATATTATATAATATATATATATATATATATATATATATATATATTTTATTATCTCTTATAATAAAAACAAAACCAATACCTCATATACGATTAAAATACTTACAATTTTAAAGAACTGCCTGGTCGCGCCATAAGTTCCGAAATAAAATTTCTGATTTAGTCTGCTATGTCTCGAATGCAGCAGACTGTATTAAATATCTGATCTGATGGAGATCTGCAATATTTTTCAAAAATTTGTAGTCTTGCACGCATGTTCTAAATCGGTCAAAATTTTATCGCTGCAGAATAAACATCGAAGAGAAGCGTGCCGCACTCTTTGCATTAGGAAAAGAACAGCCGTTCAGACATTTTTAAGGTTCTTAAACATTCGGACATCAAATTGTTATTTATTCATAGCGTACAATTAAAGAGATTTTTCGAGATCTACAGCATTGCCGACCATACGCAAAGGATTGCCTGTGCACGGCGTGATTACCAGGTCTCGTCAAAGGACTTTTCTTGATAAATTGATGATCATGTGAAAAAGAACAATATCTCGCATTGTAAACAAGATCTTATACTAAGAAGTAACCTAGAATAACTGGCCATATTCTAAAAAGAAACCACAGTGCCAGATGTACCTTAAAGAAAATTATTAATTGCGGCGACACGTTCATAACTATTGCAGATGAATTCTATAAACGGATGAGAAAATGTTTGACGTTGAAGAATCTTTCAAATGCCAGAATGACTATGTGTATGGAAAGAATGTGCTCAAGAAGCTAGAGAATAATAATAATAATAATAATAATAAAATTACGTACAGAGCTTATCATCCCGCTTCCATATTGGTTTGGTGTGGTGTCGGCTATTAAGGCATCTGATTCTTTCTTTTTTAAAAAGAAATGACTAAAAACCGTGGCAAAAGTTTATCAAGACACTATCATAAACAGATTAATGAAGCACCTTAGCTTAAACTTGATCAAGGGAAACAATTGAACTTTTCAATAGCTGTCCATATTATTCCAGTCTATAAGGAAAACACAAACCAGCTGGGGTTGAAATAAAATGCGTCGTATTTCATGGCACACAGATTCAGGGATGTCTTAACACTCTTTTGAGGCCTTGGACCCAGAGAAATCTAAAGATATTTTGAGGCCATATGCAAAAGTAGGCTCTTCCTAAGATATTCAAAAGTAAACTATATAAAATACTTTGTCAAATACTCGTTCAAACGGTAATTTGAAACAAATGAGCACGACTCTCAATCTCAAAAACTGGCTCGACCGATGGCCGCATTTCAATGAGTTGAGTGATTGTTTATGATATTAGGCCTAGACATGGACAACGGTCATCACATAATACAGTCTTACCACTTCTGCCAGGTGGCATGCAGTTTAAAATTCCCTGTTTTTCGGAAAATATGTACGAGAATAATAGTTGACCATTAAAATTATTCGGATCATGATTTTATTACGACAGAGTCGAGAACGAAACAAGGCCTCCATCGAGGGCGAGGACCATGCCTTAAGACGTCTCTGCACAGATTGGTCTTCCAGCAGTTCGGATTTAAATCCATTCGACTATAAATTGTGGTCAGTGTTAAAGAAAAAAGTATGCCAATAACGACATCCAAGTTTGAACAGTTTTAAACGCTCTTTAAAGAAAGCAGCGATAAAAATTCCAATGTTGATAGTGTGTGCCTCGGTAGAGGATTGGACAAAGACACAAAGCCTGTGTGAAGTCAAAAGATGATCATTTTGAATAAAAGGAGCAATATAATAGATTTAAAAGAAAAATGAAAGCTTAAGATTTACTTTTAAATAGGATCGGAGAATTTTATTTTTAAAGCTTTATAATTGCGTCATAACTTATGGCAAGAAAAGATATAAACAGGAATTTGAAAAAAGAATGTATAATTACCTTTTGTTATTTAAACGGATTAAATCTTTGTTCAGATCAGTACGGAAACTAGAAACACCAATGTAAAATTACAAATTACCCTCTTTTTTTTTTAAAAAAAAGGGCCATTTTCTTCAAAGTCATTTTGTTCCGTCTTTTTTAATCACCTATAAACAAGTCATAAAACCGAAATGTGTTTATCACTTTTGAAGGATGAATTTCAAGAACTCGTGTACGCAAAGAAAATGTTATCGGAAACAAGTTGCTGTCAGACACCTCATCTTTACTGAAAAGTAAGACCATTTGGAGTATATAAGTATCGTAACATGTTCCATGCTAAATTCAGATATATGCAAAATTTGTTTTTCTATCTTTCCCTTGATGCCCTAAACAATGTTCCTACACATTTCTTAATGGCAAATCTATCATAATAACTAAATAACTATCACTGCTTTTAATAGTAACAAAGCGATGTATAAGCAACCACTAAACACTTCCAAGACAGCATTGTTGCGACACAATTCAGGTGTTAGGGTTTGCCAGTTTTTCTTTGAAGTAAGTTTCTTGCTTTCACCTAGAAAAAAAGAGCTCGTCTTTTGATGCGACCGACCGCCTTTGTGAAGGCAGTTCTTTGCATGACGGATAGATCCATTCTTAGTTCCAACTTTTTATTATAAAAGACAAATTTTCTTGGAAAAGTTTATCTTGCTAAATTTTATAATCTAAGAATAATACGAACAATAAACTTGAAGTAACTATATTAAGTCTAACTGTTGAGTACAACTGCAATCAATTCATCTATTTCTTTAGACTCACTCTCTTTATCACATCAGTAGAGAACAGTTGATCAAAAAGCAGAGCTCTTTTAAAAACAGCAGTATTTTCCCACCCCTAAAAGGAAAGTATAGGAACATTTGACAATGACACTTTTAGAGAAGGGATAGAGAGCACAAATTAACATTACATAAAACATGAAGGATCTAATATTTTTTGAAGCGAGGTTAAATGACAAAAACGAAACAACAGTTGGTGTTTCACTAATTTGACTTCATGTTGCATGAGAGCTTTAAGGCCCAGCTAAATTTACTGTGTGTAGCAGATTTATCATTCCAAACAAAAACAAAAGGTTAAATAAAAGCACATTTATATTTAAATTATACAGGTTATGACCATTGGGGCTCTTAATTTACGAGAGTAATATGAAGCTGAAATACATTCAGGAGATATTTAGATGCAACCGAGGGGCACACTGGTTATGGTAGTTCTAATTACTTTAGATGTAGTAAAAAGAAAATTACGCGTCGATATTTATTTCTTAACAAGAAAACAAAACTGCTTATTGATATAAAACTGTTGAACCTGTCTAAAGATAAATGCCACAAAATAAAATGCAAAATTTCAGCAAAATAAATAACGATAATCTCAATATTTTTTATTCTATAAGACACTAGGAATCCTTTAAATATACTTCATGGTGTTAAGTGCTTGTAATTTTTATTGGAATTCATTTTAGGTCTGAAAAAAAAAGGATTATGTAGAGCAGAAACTAGGGAAAAAAACTATTTTACTTATATAGAAGTAATTTTTTTATGAGAGGAATAATTTTTGTTAAAATTAAAAAATGCTTGGTTAACAAATAAACAAAATACATTAGGACATTAGTTCAAATACAAAGAAAAGCCATGGTACACAGGCCTGAAAAACCTTCCTAGAATAAACACAGTTTTTATCAAATTTTTAAGCGCTATGTTTTCAAATTCCATTGTTATTTAAAAAATAAAGAATGTCTTAAGTGTTTGTTGCAAATCCTCCAATGTCAGACATGATCTATAAAACTGTTGACTCCAAGAAAATCCAAACATGAGAAATGAACAAAAAAAAAAAAAATTTAAGTCTTGTCTAGAAAAACCAAAAATATCCTCTGAATTTGGCTGTTGATTAAGGCGTTTAGTGCAGGAAGCAATAACATCCTGCCTTCAGATAAGAGACTACAAGCAAATTGAGAGTTCTGTCCAAGATCCTCTATCCCATTCAAGGGACCTGAACCTGGTCTATTTCCTTTATACTAGTATTGCGTGGGAGGTTTCAGCCACGCTACCATATCCCAAGATTCTTTGAAAGAGTATGATTCTAAATAAGGACGAAATGAAGAGGAAGTAAAATCACAACTTCTCATAGCCAGTTTGTTTCCTCAGATGCCCATGGGAAAGAATTTATTGAACATGAATACCATGGAAATGGGAGATTAGTTTGTCTTGTGAAGAATAGAAATGCTGATTTCATCCTTAACGAGGAACCAATTATTAAGGAATTGAAGTGAACTACACAAGTAATGGATAAAATCCACAGATCGCTGAACTCAATCATGGGTAGGATAGTTTCAAGTCCTATATCAATTTACTTTTTAAAACAGAGCAAATATCAGCATTTTGGTGACAAAATTCTCACTAAGTTTTTACATACATACTACTACCAGTTTGTTCAGCAAATCTGCTACCATTAGAAAAAATCTTAATGGGATCTTAATTTTTAGGAATATTAAAGATGTCAAAAGTTATCTACCTATATTAATGTGTCATAAGTTCTGTGATTTAGTTTGACTAAATGAATTGCTTCCTTTAATCTTTTATGGTTTCTCAATTATGCAAATATACCATTCTATTATATTTGCATAATTGAGATTACAATTAGCTATAGAGCTTGTTATATATTATGGAATGGATGCAAATGAGGCAAAGTCACATGCAAGGCCATAAAAGAGCACAACTCGAACTTAATGACTTTCGGTGCTGTGGACTTCTCCATGTTAGGAGAAATCACTTGTTGCTGTAGATTATTCCCCTGACGGAAGAGTTTGTTCATTCAATGTTTTATCGTACCTCTCTCTCCCGGTTTTCATTTTGCCTTTTTTATTCCACTTTTAAATAAATTACTGTCTTAAAAATTTGACTGGGTCAGTTCTCCATAATGTAGGCAATTATACTTATTAGTTCTTTTCTCTTCACCTTAGTGTTTGAAGTAATACATTGAGCATCCATACTCAAGACAAATGATATTCCAAAAAGAAGTTCCAAGTGTAGTAGCATCTGCTCTCCAGTTCCTTTCCAAAATATATCTAGACCTTTTCTACTTTTCACAATACAAGATTCTTTACATGTTTATTGCCTGGAAATTAAATATATATGTTACCGGCAAAGTATGAAATCCCGCATTCTATAGAATGCCAAATGAGAAACCGGCAAAGTATGAAATACAGCAATTAGCTGAGTCGTTAGTGGGGGAGGAGAGCGAGAGGAATGACTTGTATGTACGTGCGACCCTTTGATTGACAGGGGAGAAAGAATCTCATGATTTCATCTCTGAAGGTCACTGCATATATGTCGCAGGGAAACAATGAAATTAGGGCTTTCATCAAATCCCTATAGGAGATGATCAATTCACGAAAGATGTTAAAATAAATTCTCTTTGTCTTTCCCTGTTGTAAGTAAGTGAATTAGTTAAATCCCCAAACTGTTTTAGTGAAATGAAAAAAATATGCCACTTCTTTGGTGCTAGGGTACTGATATTTGGGGGATCGTAATAACTTGTTATGGTTAGGATCTGCTGGGACACATCCCCCCGGTGCATTCCCACCCCCTCTACAGCTTTTTGGCCAATATCTCGACATTCGAGCCTCAGTCTATTCGAACCTGGCTCATTCAATCCCTCTCTAACTGCTTTTTCAGCTATTATAATTTCATGCTCATAGGGCTATTCCATACATAATTTTTAATTGTTTTAAACTTTTAAAATTTATTTAATCAATTGTTCCTGTTTGACTCGATTTGGAAGCTCTGCAGACTCTTACTTCTCATGCTCATTAGCATATACTTAACTCATGTTGCATGGGATTTAGCCTGAAAATCATGTTCCCTGTTGAGCCCTGATTTTTGGGACCCTATTTCGGGGATTACTGGATTGTTTCGCCCCGTTCTTATGCGCGAGTCTTACGTGGAATTGGCCTGCCCCTGGATGCTTCAATTAAAAAGCTTGTTAGTAATGCACGGCTGATTCGATTTCTTGAGTCTTCAAATATTTTTATCCAATTATTCTCTTCCCACCCACCCTCATCACGCTTTCTAAATTTTTTAAAATTTTTTCATAGTGCATGATAATTTGACTTTGGAAGTAAAGACTTTGACCTCCAATGTCTCCTTCCCTGGACAGCATTTTGCCAATATTTTAAATAACGTCTCTTCAATGTCATTTCCATAATGATAGTAAGTGATTTTATTACACCCTGAACTATTTCAGTGAAATGATGAAATGAGCTAGTCAGGATTTGCATTGGCAAAATGCTGTCCAGGGAGGGGAAACCTGGGAGGTCGAGTCCTTGTACTTCCGAACCATACAGGTCAAAACTCCTCGGAGCTATGCGGAATTTAAAAATTTTTAAAAACGTGAAATGGGGAGGAATGGGGCTATTGGGATAAAATTACATATTTGAAGAGCTTATAGGGAGAACAATCGAATCCAGCAGGTGCGGTCGACCAAGGTAGCATAGGATTCGAGTTATTAAGGGAAGCCCTGTGGCTTCCACGCAAGGGCTGCGCGTATCACAAAATTTTGGGGTACCTTCAGAAATCAAGTCCCAATCATTTCTAGGTGAAATTTTTCAGACCCATAAGATTAACTTGGACCATGATATTTTAGTAAGCTTAAGCCCTCCCATGCTATACAATGAAGTCAAGTTATGACTGGATATTTCGACGAGTGGAAAAGTTGGTTCAAATCTCAAGTCCGAGATCAAACAGGAGCCAAGATATTATGGATTTAAATAAACTTTTTAAAAAAGTTTATAACAATTAAAACTTGAGAATAGCCCTATGAGCATGAAATTATAATAACTGGAAACAGTTAGAGAGGGATCGAATAGCCAGGTTTTATTTCCTTAAGAGGACTTGGCGCCCTAAAAATGATCAAAATTTCGTTTATTTTTATTTAGTTATTTCTTTGCATTATTATCTTTCTAATGATACATCATTTTTACATGCCTGAAAATTAGAAGTTGGAAAAACTTCAATTGAAAAATATAAACAAACATCCCTTTAGGAAAAAAAAAAAATGAGATAAAAAGTTATTGTAAAAAGTGAAATAATAACTAAAAAAGGCTTTTATAAATAAGAGAATTTTTAATATTACATTAATGTAATTTGTATTTCTTAGAAATTGTGCATGTGAAATTTTTTTTTGTTAACATTTTCCTTAAGTTTTCTTATGCAATTAATACTCTCTAAAAAGAGATCGTTTATAAAATATATGATTTGAAATAATTTGAAAATGCGATTATTTTTACGAAAATATATAGCTAATATTTTATAAAGAGATATTTTATGTTATTTAAGTTTATAATAATTATTTTTTTAGAATTACAAACTGAACAGTGGTTTATCTCAGTTTGTGTTTTTTCGCATTCAAAATGCTTCTCCTTCCATAAATATTAATCAATCACTTTGTTTTTTTTCCCTGTGTTTTATGTATAATGCATGAACAAAATTAGGCATTCAGTTTGTGCTGTGAACTTAATACTTTTTTTTTAAAAAAAAAAAAATAATTAATGTAGGAGATTTTGGTATTTTTGTTGAATTTTAGCATGCATATCTACATTTTATTTTTTGTCTCTAACATTAATTAAGTTATTGTAAAATCGATTCATAAATTTGTTTAAGACATTTTTAGGAAAGTTACAAAATATTTCAGGTCAAAGAATTAGTAAATACAAAAGAGTATTATTTTAAAATGTTCCATATTTTTTTAAAAAACTTTCGATTTTTCTAAATTGTGTGAATAATTTACACAAAATTTTATCTCGTATTATTTTCTTGAATAAAAAGATATGTAATGCTAAAATAAAATTTTTTTAAATACATAAATAAAAAATAATTGTTCAAAATATGCCAAGTCTCCTTAATAAGAAAGACAATCTTGTTCAGTACAACTTTCATTTTTCTTTACGTATTTTGAATACATTTTTTTAAATGGCACTTATTATTTTTCTAGTATAACATTTGTATTTCTTAGGAATGCACATCATTTATAAAATAGCCTTATTAGGACTTTTTTTCAAACTTTGCCTAAATAGCATTTGGCATTCTATAGAATGCCTAGGCATTTCATACTCTCTTTGCCGGTAACATATATAAAAAAACACTTGGGATATTTCTCTTAGGTAAGCATCTGATTAGCTAACTCTAAACTTGGATGAAAATTGTTCAAGTGTTTATTAAAAGAAAAAAAGTAATGATAGACTTTAAAGGATAATTTTAGACCCTCTGCAAACACTAACGAAGTCCTTGAGTATAAAATCAATTTTACTTAAATCAGCATCCAAACTCCAATTCAAAAGACAATGTCATCTGCAAACATACCAATTGTAATTTCAGAAAAAAGGAACTGTCAAATAAATAGAAAAAAAGTGTGAGGATAGAGTCCAAGGATGTGCTCTAACAAATCTAAACCGATCGAAGCAGTTATTAAGTATATATTACTATATCCAAAAACAGATAGTTCTAATATCGAAGCTAAGACATGAAGGTCCAACTAAAATCAGTACACTACTGTGACAATTAAATAACCGGACTAGTCTTTAAAAATCACCTTTATTGAAAACTATGTACAAATACCTTTTAATCATCTTCAGCACACTTTCCTTCTCAATCAATACATAGCTGTATACGAGTTTTTCACCGTTCAAAGCAGTGCTGAGACTCATTAGGTGTCACCATTTTCAGTAAGTGTGCCGCTTTAGACTTCACCTCTCCTACGAACTGAAACTGTGTTCCCATTGATGCATTTTTCACTTTAAGAAACAGGTTGGAGATCCAGTTAGTACGGTGGATGCTCAAGCACAGTAATGCATTTGTTCATCACAAACTACTTTATGGAGAACAGAATGTGTACCAACATGTTGTCTTGATGCAAAATCTACGTGTTGTAGCTCTGCAGATCTTGCCTTTTCTTCCTTCTCTTTCTCTAAATTTTCTCAGAACATCAATGTAGTACTGTTGTTTTACTGTTAGGCTTTAAGATACCCATTCAATCATGATGATGCCATTAATAATGAATAAAAATGATGAGCATTACCTGCTCTTGATGTCACAGAACGACAAGAACGCTCATCTTCAACAACCTCCCAATCTTCTGAAAATCGTTGAGCCATTCAAAAATTTTACTATGTGATGTGCAATTACCTCCAAACACTCCTTTAACAATTTAAAACATTCAGTTGGAATCTTTTTTTAAAATTTCACAAGGAATCTCAAAGCTGGATTTTTACTTTTATCATGATTGTGTAGCACTTTGACACAACATCTTTCTCAAACAAGGATAAAAAACAAAATGAATAAGATAGAGGGATGGAATAATGTGCCATCAGACCCGGAAGTATCAAGGTCAACTATATTACGTACCCATTCCTTCACACCAAGCCTAATGGAAGCTGCACATTCCTTCCCCCTTATGGATTTGTTGAATTAAAGTATTTAAGTGAACAAGTGAAATTTTAATATTTGAGCACATTCAGAGAAAAATATAAACTTGCACATTATTTCTTATATACTTGATGGACTATTTCTCAATATATTTTCTTATTATGTACAGAGTGTAAATTTCGATCATAACAAATATAAATTTCTTTTATAAGAGCATAAACAATGTTTCAAACCTACCAGGACTTGTATATTTTGCATATGATTCCTATAAGTCTACCAATTTTAAGGAAGTAAAAACAAATTAAAAATTTTTCTGAGAAGAGTGAGCAATCACATAAACACATTTGGAGAAATTAAAATGTAGAGTTTCAAATATAGTAATTTTCATATCACTATGCTAAAAATAACACCTATTATATTTCAGTAGCCAATTAAATAATAAGAGGAACCATGGAATTTTTGTCTCACGATTTCAAAAAAGTGAAATTTCTTGCATAAGTGAAATCCCTCTGTATTATCCAGGCATTTCAAATATGTGAGCATTCTAATTTTATTTAGCCAATGTTTTTATCAAGCTTTTTAAAAAGAATATTTAAGCCTATACATAATTAAGCATACTTTTAAGGTATCTAGGAATAGTTAATAAAATTTCGATGTTTTATTTTAGATATTTGATTCAAATAATATACTGGATATTAACACATAGTTCGGTTTTCTAAGCAAAAACAAGCACATTTTCAGTTTGAAATAAACATATCACCATAAGAATAGCAGAAAGTGATGAATTTTATTAAATTTCATCCAGTATAACAAAAATGCAATTCATATCATCTAAAGAACACATAAGACAACAGAACAATTATACTATTCATTATGACTGAGTGTTGAATTAAATATAAAAATTGTATAAATAAATATTATATCATCAATACTTTTCTTTATAAAAATAAAACAATTTGGTAATATTTTTCAAAATACATCATTTTTCTTATTAGTCTAGCAAATTTCATTAAAAATATACAATAACCAATTCTAAAAATATTTTAACAGTTCATAATATTACATTAATATCAAAAGATAATACAATATTTAAATCCAAGTTTGGCATAGAAAGATAAATAGCATTATCAAGTCATGGTACAAATAAAGTGCATTGTTCATTATAAAACTTTTTAAAATGGAACAAGCCAAAATTCAAAATATAAACATTCAAATTACAAAATTATCTATAAATTTATGACAGGAAAACCTTTACAGTGAATAGTTTTCTTATTTAGGAATTGTTGTCAATCATCACCAAGAGTTCCTCTAACTTCTCCTTCAGCAATTTGCTATATATGCATGTAAAAAAAAAGAAAAAAAATATTTCTATAGTCACATAAATAAAACAAATATAATTACTATATAAATAAACAGCAATATTTTTTTACTCTAAGTAGGAAGAACTAAATAATCATAAAATTATGTTTCAATAAAAGCAACTACAAATATAGTAAAATAAAGACGCATAGCTGGACATATCAAACAATTTTATAGAAGTCATGCTATCATTTCAAATTTGATAAACTCCAAAACTTATTTGTAAATTTAATAACTAAGATTTTTAGTTACACACATAGTAAAGTTTTAATAATTCTTCATTAAACTTTGGTCATTAAATTTTTTTAAATGTAATGTTAACTAGCTACTTTGTATACTAAAATATAAATACTAGCATTTTATTGTTTTTTTAAAAAAACTAATCTATAATATTCTTCATATTGAGCTTAATTTTTTGTTTTAGGCCACAGTTTTACAAAAAAAGTAAATTATGTTGGAAACTGTTTTGGAGGAAAACAAACAGTGTATTTCAAAATGATAATAACTGTAACAAAATTATTTCAAGAAAAAAGAATACTCTATTTACTCGAATCTAAGCCGCACTTTTTTTCCAGTATTAAAGCTATTGAAAATCAAGTGCGGCTAAGAACAGAATTTAAAAAAAATGCATTTGATGGGACAACTAGAGTAATTACAGGTTCCAAATTATTTTACACTATTTTTCATTTTCCACAAAAACTTGTTGAGAATTTGGGATGCAGCTTAGATTCGAGTAAATACAGTACTCATATTGATGAAATTTGCTGAAATACCCTATCCCTAAAATAAACGCAGCAGTAAAATGGTACCGCAGCTAATTACCATGCGAACTGAATAAAGGATTACAACCAAGACATGGTTACAAAGATTGGGTATTCTATTCCATAAAATCATTTAGTTTCATATACTAACAGTGGCAGGAATTAGCATTAAATTTTGAAAACTGTTTCCATAACTTTTCATTTTCATATTGATAAAATTCCTTGACAACACATCAACTTCGGTGTTTATTGTTTACCTCCATTTTCACATTGGGATTTCACTAAAGCTCAATAACCAAAAAAGTATTGATTATTACAAATATTACTCTCAGCAATTACATATTGTATGCCATTTAAATTTAAATAAGTAATTAAAAAATTAATGAGAAGTCAATTTTGTTCAAAGACGTTTTTAAAACTAGAATAACTGATGAAGTCTTTTCAACTATAAGTATTGCTAAAGCATAAATTTTTATTTCAGTTACCTTAATCCCCTGACTTATTTTCTCTTCATCCAAAATTATAAATTATTTGCTCATTTTGTAAATGAACTAAACAACACCACTTGAAGTGTTCAAAAGATTCAAACTGACTCCACAGTAAGGTAAGAGAAATTCCTTCATATTTCTCATAACCATTGGATTTGTCATCCTCTAAGTCATTGAAAGAGTACATTTTTTTTTTATCTTTCATTTTCTCCACTCTCTTTGTAAAGAAAAATGGTTAGTTCTGTGCACCTTTTGCAAGTAAAACTTTTTGATTTGACTTTCCTTTCTTTTCAGTTGTTTTTACAGTAACTAAGCAACTGAGTTCCTTATATTAACTATATGAGTGCATCGAAGCGCCATCCCACTTCGCTTTTCGTATGTCAAATATGTGAATATGCGTGACCACGCTACTGTTGGTTAGTATAATTTTTCCATCAATTGAGAGCCAGTTGTATTCATGTTAATTGCAGTTTTTATTAATCTCATTCAATTGTGGCTTTTAAAACTAAGAATTAAAATAAAACAAAGTGGTAAGTAGTAATGCAGTAGAGCTGTGGATTGCAGTAAGGTAGAAAAAATGAAACAATGTAAAAAGAGAGATAAAAGTTTTGACTTTAGTTTTTTTAAATCATCATCATGTCTATAAGGACAAGAGATAATTTTTACATCCAAAAAAATGTTATATACATATCTTGATGGAAGATGAATTCTCAAATACTGGAAGAAAGTTTTTAACATTTTTGTCAGAATGATGCTAAACACTTATGCAGTACATTCAGAAAACTGCCTAGGTAAAAAATTAACTGGATTGCAATTTACTTCAAAAATTTATGCTATAAAGGAGGAACAGTTAGGAAGCAGAAATACCACAGAAACACTACCAAAAAATAAAAAGTTTTCTTAAGAGAAATTTCCTAGGCAAAACTTGTGATACTGTGAGATATACAGTAAATAAAAAAAAAATTATACCTAGAATTAAATGATCTACCTTAATTTGCGCAGCAAAATATTTTTATAATAAGAGAGAATAAAAAATATTTTTGTTGGTCAAAATTACTTGTTATATAAGAATTACAGTGAATTATAACCATTTTTATTTTCCAAAAAAAAAATAATAAATAAATAAAAAAAATAATAATAATACATATGCATTTCATTCTGCACTTTTACAGGACTCAAATGGTTAAGAGCAGCATATCGTAGGAGGGGGAGGTCAAACACCAGATAAAACAACTACTTCTTTTATGAAAGCTTTAAAAAAAAACCATCCATTTTAAAAAGGATAGTTTATTGAAAAATATAGAAATAATTCCTTAGTTAACTCTGATACAATTAAAGAAGCCTTAAATGTTCCATGCATCTGATCAAGATTAAATTCATCTTACACAGACCACTACTTCAACTATATATGTCTGAAACTTATGTAAAAATTGGATGTTTTGAATGCAAGGCTATTATTTGTAGAAAATTTTTTTGTAACAATGCACCCAAATAGAAACAAGACGTACTTGAAACTCATTGTCAAACAATACTGAAATTTTATATCCTCGACATGTAAATGATGCAAAAGTTTAATAACCATTTTCACTAATGGAGTATGAACTTTTGTACCAAAACAGACAGTTTTTAAATTCCAATGATTTCTAAGATTTGATTAAAAATTTACTGTATTTATGTAGTTAAAAGCAAATAAATTTGGTGTGCTTTTTATTAACATTACATTCTGAAGCTACACAAGGTCTATTAACAAGTATGACACCCAAGCTATGGTACCCATTCTCCCAACTTCTATACTATGTTAACCTGTTCAGGACCAAGATCACACATATGTGATCAAGTGTTTCTCCCTGCAGGGCCCACAGTATCATATAGGTGATTGCTCTTTCCCAGCTCTGAGGCCCATGATCAAACGAAGTGTGATCCAAGTTTGGAACGTTTTTATATTAATTTTTACAGGCGCTAGATGTCGGTTCAAGTCCATTTTTTTTTCGAATAATATTTCACAGAACTTAGAAATTTAATATGTGTTTTCGGCTCCGAGTTTTTTTTAATTACATCCACATTATATTGATTAATTAAAAATAAAAAAATGATGTATTAGCTATAATTTAAAAGATTTTTATCAGTTATAGCCACAACAAGATTATAGAGGAGTAAATATATCATTTTTGGGATTTGAAAAATAGTATTTTGTAAGTTTTGCATCTATATTATTTCAATCACCATGGTGAAAAAAAAAATTTTTTTTTATTAAAATAAAAACATTTCCTTTAAAATTCACAATTTTTTTTTAAATACAGCAAAAATTTTTGTACTGTATATTTTCAGATAATATTAATGATAGTAAATTACAAATTTTAGAATACTTGATAGCATTAAAAATTTTATATGAATTTTTAAATGAAATTAGGCTTAGCAGAGAAATTCCTCTGGTACCGAGCGTGCGTATACTATCAGAACGTGTGGGCCTGGGGAAAAACTTCTTTCTTCTTCCACCGGTCCTGAAGGGGTTAAAGACTGAGTCTCAACAGATACAACATGCATCAATTCTTACTAATAAAATCTCACACTCTTTGGAGGCAATTTAAACAACATAGGAAGATTTCTTACTTGAATTTGACAAACAAAATTGTTAAAACGTGAAATAAATTAAATAACTGAAGTTAAAAAATTTAAAAAGCAGTTCTAACTATAGTGAAAATCATTTGAAAAATTACTGTTAACAAATTAAACATAACTGTAACATTTTAAATAAAAAAAAGCTAAAATATATACCTGGTACTTGTTGATTGAAGTTTTAATTCTAGCGAATCATTTTACTTTCAATGTTACAGCTATGTAAATGTGTTCACAACACTAGTGAGATAAAATCCTTTTAAAATAACATTTTTATATTTCTAAATTGCTTCGAAGTAGCTTTTTGAAATTAATTATAAGAACACATGGCAATAATTTTTAAAACTTACGTCTTAAACTTGGGTACATATGCAGCACCAACAGGTAATTCATAGAATAACACTTTCTTAAATGTAAGTATGAAGAAAAATCAAAGTTTTACTAGCTTAGAAATATTTTAAGTCTAAATTTTAATTTTGAGGTAGCAAAATTTTGTCTTTTAAAAAAGCACATCTGGACTTTATCTCATTGTGATATTTTTCAACCTACCAATAAAAGATTAAGTAAACTTAATTTAAAGAAAATTGAGTTGTGATATCGTTAGCTCACCATGCAGCATTTTTTTGTAATCCAACATTTACTATTCTCAATAGATATTGATTCCAAGTTCATTCAATAAGAAATTTGAATTTTAAAAATAATGCAGAACTTCCAAAACATCTCAAAAATAGTCATCCATAGGTAGTTTCAGTTAAAAGTTATTACTGCAATCAAAATATTTAATTAATAAACACAGCAAAAAAAATCTTGAAATTGTTTAATTATTCTTTAGAAAGTTAGAAAAGATTAAAAGTTTAATCCATTCACTAGTTAAGAAAAAATTGAGAATTTAAAGTTAATTTCAAAGTTTTAATTCTATTTTTTAAAATCTCAATAATCAGGAAGAATCTACTCCGATTATTAGTCTAAAAGTACAAAAATTGTTAAACTACGCAAACTTATAAGATGATCTGAAAATATTTGTAAATTTTGTAAAAAGCTCAAAATGAACAATTTTTTGGGAGCCATAGAACACACATTTGGAAAAGTTCCATTTATATCAGTTCAAAGCACCTTGCAGAGATGCATACAGTACAATTTATGGTGAAAATTTTCAATAATATGCAACAATATATGAATTCAGAGCTAGCAAATATCTATTTCATACATAGGATGTGAACAGAACAGTTGATTAAAAGATTGCACAGACAATGATCTGAGGTACTCATTCTCTCTCTCTCTCACTGAAGTTTAACATGTCAAAAAGATTAAACCCCATTGAATTTACAGAAATTACCAGTACAAAAAAAACCATATAGAATCCACCCAATGTATTTACAACAGGAATTTAATTAAAACTTGATTTCCTTAATATTTATTATTTACATATGAAAAAATGTTTACACGAGAAGAAATGTTAACAGCCCCAATGTTCACATTGGTAGCATGAAAATCTATAAACAACAAGACCACATACCTATAAGCAAAGATCAAGTTAAAGGTTGATATGATCTGTGGTTTAAATTAATATCACTCTAGAACATGAGGCAAATAGGTATGGAGCACAAATACCTCCATGGATTTTAATATCTTATATAGTTGAGATTGAACAGGTAGATGTACATACAATATCTTGTAACAAACTTGGCTGGAACTTTAAGCTGTTGCTCTCCCAAATTTATTTTATGAAAATCCTGGCTAAATTGACACACAGTGCACCCATACACTTTGGAGTTCAATTAATTTGACCATTAATGTTACTCAAAAAAACTACTAAATGGATAAAGGTGGACTTATACCAAGAGTTTCATGATTTTAAATTAATCATACAGCATATAAAAAGGACCATCTGTTGCTGCAAAAATATTCAATTTGGAGTTTTTTTAAAAATGCATCTATTGATAAAAAGCCTGTAGTCAAGTTATATTCCTATTAGGAATAGTTCTTTTGAGCATCTACAGTAAATATAAAACTCTTTGAAAAGTTTACTCCATTTCTACATCATTTCTCTTTTCAAATATTTCTTAGTCGGTAAACATTTCCAAATGTATTTTCTATACCAAAAAAAAAAAATCATTTTGATTTCCTTTACCCTTTCTAGCAATTTCACTAAATATTTTTCTAGAGCCAACGTATGTGTAAATTCTCCTATATGTTTGTTGATGAATTATATAAGACCACCTACACTTCTATTTGTACATGAAGTATAAAAAAATGTTATCTAAATTTTTTAAAAACTAAAATTATAAAACAAATTTTTAGCAAATTATAAAAGGCAAAAGAGAAATGTATTTCCTCAAACTTATGACACTATGTGTATTTGTTTTGTCATAACACGAACGTCAAACGACTTAATTAGAATGTTAAGGTAAGTAACTAATAATGATTTTCAGCTTAATGAAAATACTTTAAGCTTGAACTCTATGATATACAAGACACATCAATTTGACTTTACTTTTTATGTAATATATTACCTCGCTTTTTTAAAATGTATTTCATTATTTTATTGTTGATACAAAATAATTCCCGGAAAAAAAAAATTCTTGGATATATAAAGTTCTGGAAATTTACATTCATATGCAAGTTTCAGAAACAGTCATTTATCTTATCTAAAAGTACATGAAAAATAAACTTACAGCTTGAAGTTCCTTTTTTGTCTCTTCTTCCATCCTACGAATATCAGCCATAGTTAACCCATACCACTGATCTATCCAACAAAACACTTCTCTGTGAAATTTAAGGAAAAGTCTTCGCTCCGTCTAAAAAATAAAAATTGTTACTTTTACAAATTTAAGTTCTTAACATCTTTAAAAAAATTTTCATAAGAATTCTAAAGCAATAATTATTTCAAATGGTTTTTTTAAGTTTCAACATTTTTAATAAGAAAAGTTGTTTCAATGAGCATATAGCTTCAAAAGCCACAGATTCCAAGACAGAAAACTGAAACAAGCACATTAAGATATATAATATAGAGATCTGTGGTAACAGCATTACAGTCCTATGTATTTAATACAAAAATACATAATGCCCAAGTTACAGCATATTACCTAAAGTACAAGTAAGCCACTAAAGAGCTAATATGTTGTTGTCTTGTCCTTCCCAAACAAAAGGAAGGAAAGCTGCCAGAGCCCGAGACAGGTTGGACTTCTAGATGTATGCCTGTCGGCTGTAGCCTTGAGCACCATATAGGTGACAGTACGATTTTTCTTAGCTCGGTTCCACCCCAATTTAGAGGTTGAACCCCTGGGGGCCTCCCATCCACCTCACAAAAGGACTTGCGGTTCAACAGCTATTTAGAGTATCCCCATCTGCAAAGGCACTAAACATTTACAAACATCCATGTCTTCTCCAGGCCCTATGGCACAGCAGTCAGTGTCGCTAACCACTATACCAGATGGGCAACTAAGAGCTAGCTTATATATATTACTTAAATTAACCAGTGTGTCTTCTTTCTGAGAGAAAATTTGAAGTTAATAGATATACAACAAACAATGAATAACTTGAAAATAGTGATTGAATGTGAGATAATGACAACTGAATCAATATATAATAGAAAACAAAAACTTTGAATTAAAATTTTACAATTCTCTTCTTTTCCATTGGATATTATTTTGAAAATCTGTCAACAATTTGAAAAATTACATACAATAAAAATATTTTTAATTTTTGGTAATGCTATGGACTACATAACTGAATGAAAATTAGCACTCTTTCCTCTTTTATTTCACCATGGGAAATATAGTATCTAATGAACATTTTGATCTTTGTTATATTAAATTGGAAAAATATGTATTTTGATTAAATTGGATTAAATTACATTTTCTCTTTTGTTGCATTAATTTACAAGTGGGCTACTGTTGACAAATCTTATAAATTTGAGCCCCGGTCAAGTGACAAGAATGACACCCACATTGGTATCCTCCTCTCCTAATTTCCACACCATGGCAATGGGAGGACTTCGAGTACTGGCAAATTTAACATTAATTAGCCCCTCACACAGCAGGTTTTTAGTGACACAGGGTTTTTTTTAACCCGAGACTTGACATCAACATCCAGGAGTTTGCGACTATAACCACTTGGTTAGCATAGCCATGAAAAAAATATGCATTTTGTTCTGCCTAAACATAACATTCTTTTTTCAACTTCAAACAGGAATTATCATCTGAAAAGCGGAGAAAATCTATAATGACTTTAATAATTTTCACAGTGATAAAACAGCAGATGAAGATTAAATTTCATTTTTTAAAGTATACTGCAGTTAAAGGGGAAAATTTGCACAGTGTTCATGATAAGGTCAGTAATTCTTTTCCCATTTATTTTGGTCCCTTTCATTGCACCTTTTTTGTGAAATTCCACTTATGAAAACCAAGAAAATTTGTCAAAATTCTACTTCATGTCACATTTTACTTATATTAACAGTGCTATCACTGATTTCCTGATGTGATGCCATCTTGGTGCAATTTTAAAATCATCATCACAGGGCATATCAAATAGCATTTTACCAGAAATATATTAATATAACTAGCTGACCTGGCGAATCTGTTCCACCTTAAAGGCAATAAATAAGCAGATTTTTGAATTTATTAAGTTTTTTTTTTATTAGAAAATACAAAAAAAAAAATTTAAGTACCTACATTAATCATTCATTATTGTTTCTGTATTTTAGTACATAGGTAGCTCTTCACTTAAGTACCTTGTGATACACAACATTTTTTGTTTTATTATCAGGCGCAAAAACAATGCAGATAGATGGTCTTCCGACCCGTGAACATGCCACATATTATTGACCATGGGAAAAACATGGATGTTCTAGATTCAAACCACAAACTTTTAAGGATTGGCCTTGTGATTTGTTGATGGTCATGACGAATGCAAGACGGATCGGAAATTGAAGTCTTAAATTCAAACGGCATATCAGTTGGGATCATCGGGATCCTTGGAATGAGAACTTCCTCACCTTTGAACTTTCCTTTCAGTATCGTCGCGTAAATTACATTGCTCATCAATTTTCTAACCACCAAATGCGTACAGTTGCACAGTTTTGGTTGCTTTATGTTTCGAAGCATGATTACTACGGAGCCAACCTTTAGGTAGAATTGTAGCGGTGGTAAGCCAGGCACATCCAAGGAGTTTAAAATTCAATTGGATAGTTGGTGGCTTCATCTTCATTTGTGACGCAGTCAATAGATTTGAATGAATGCATTGTTCCAATGATCTTATTTTGAATTATGTAGTTCAGGTCATCTACATCTTTATTCTTAGCCGCTAAAATTGCATCCTTCACTCAACCATTCATTATTTTTGTAGTTAGAAATAATGTTTGGAAATACATTGTTGATAAGTTTGTCTTCTGATTAGACAAAATTACAGAAATTATTTGGAAATTATATCAATCCGCTCGATTCATCGACAGGTACTTGACCATTACTGATAGTCAGCAATTGCTCAGAGAAATCTTTAGCAGATGTATCATTAAGCAATGCAACTCTCATGTTAATTGTCAGCTGCAGTTTCTTCAAATAGCCATAGATTCCCCATTTGAAAGCGCTATTTGGCCGGCAGCCGAGATCTTAGAATTACTGGCAGTGTTTGCGGAAATGCCAGACAGTAAAATCATTGCTCCTCCAAAACATTTTGAGTCATTAGCGAAATCTTTCAATGTTCGTTAATGCTTCAATGCACGCTTAGGGCCATTGTGCTTTCCGTCCCAGATGATTTTTCGATGCAGATAAAACTTTGGCCATTGCTGAGTGTTTTGCAATATTACACGTTCATTTTTGAATAGTTTGAAGATTTAACGGTAATTTTAATGCTGAATGACCCGCACGGCATCCTTTTTAACAATGTGGCTGCTATTCCAGAAGAAGCAATTGCAACCCCCATTTTGGGACCCTCACAACAGTGGCTAAAACTACTGACATGAGGAATGTCTAACCATTCAACCAGGGGCATCTGGGAAATAAAAAACCACCATTTTCACCATCATTGCCTTCATTAAAGTATTATAAACTTCCTTTGTTGGGAATTCAACAGGGGTACATTCGCTGAACTACTGCATCAATTCTTGGTGATCATATTCACGCTCTGCTCCCTTTAATTAAATGCGCCATTCATTTCACGATTGTGTTATACCACGTTTATAGTGACTGACTTTTATGTCAAGTCACACGGAAACGTTTGTCAACGGGATAAACAGTATCCTATGTCCGCCTCCTGGCTCTAAGCTACCAACCCACCCAAATTTTTTAGCCATATCGGTACAGCCGTTCTTGAGTTATAAATAGTGTAACTAACACAACTTTCTTTTATATATATAGAAGATGTGTAATTAATTTAACAAGATTTTCAGTAATAATTTAAGATTAATAAATGAAGTACTACTTACAGTTTGAATAAAATGTTCTACTCTAGTCTGTAATCCAAGCCATTTAAATTCCACAGTAACTAATTTGTAAGCACACATGACAGGGTCAACAGTATCCTGAGAACATTTAAATATATAAATTTAAAAAAAAAATTTTTCCCTTTAAATACATGTAAACAAAATGGAAATGAATTAGAGTATGACATTGCAGAATGGAGCAAAATATTGCATTGTGAGAGAAAATAGAAATAAAATAATTTTCCAAATGTATTTTACATTTTAAAACATTTCTCTTATATATATATTTAAAAAAAAAAATATATATATATGATATTCAATAGTGGAGTACATTATAAAATCCAGACTTGATAAAAAATAAAAATGTAGTTTATTCAATGAAAATAATTAAAAAAAACAGAACATGGTTAGAGATCTTCCTCCAGTTAACTATTAACAAAACATAATTTTCTATCATCGTATATGTAACCAATGTAACATAAATTTGCATAATATGCTGAAGAAATACACAGTTGCAGTGAACATACCAAGGTCTGAAAATAGATTTGAGAAATATGATGCAAAACCCAATTAGATACATTTATTTAAATGAGAAGTAATGTTGAAACAATATATAAACACACAAACACTACCAAGATTAAAAAAATGTCTAGAATGCATAATTTAAAATATATATGTAGTACACAGCATCTGCAAACTTCTTATCACATATTTTTATCATTTATTTAAACATGAAACAATATTCATGAATTTATTTCATTTTTATAACTCAAAAATGAATTTTTTAATGAGAAGAATTTTCACTTTGCTGATTTTCCAAAAAACAGCAAACAAAAAAGCATAATTGAACAATGATGAATGGATCTTTGTTTTTTTCACAACGGAATTTCTGCTTGAAACACATCAAAAATATTACCAAAAAACTTTAACTGCATTTGATTAACAATCAAAATCAAAGTAATTCTAATGCTTTCTTTGATGTAATTCTAATGCTTTCTTCATGGTGTTGTGCACTATGAATTTCAACAGCTGGCCAGATGATCAATAGTGATTATTATTTGAGTGCTTTGCACCGATTAGTCCTTTAATGAACTAAATGTGTGGGGGGAACTCAAGTTTTGCCATTACATGACTTTTCTTTTTTCCCCAGAATTCAAACTGCCTCTTTGTGGACACTGTTTTAGGTTCATTGATGAAATAAAAGTTTATAAGAACCTTGAAGGGTTTCACAAAGAAAGATGTTATTGGCATAAGAAAAATATAAAAAGAAAGATGGGTATAAGGAAAAATATGTTAGCAGAAGTGCATACAGAATATTTTAAAGGAAGTATAATAAATCCTGAACAATAATATCATACTAATTGATGCTGAGTACTTTAAATTCTCAGTAGTATATTATATATACTACTGAACCTTAATTACTGGTAAAATAGAAAATTTTCTCATCCAAGGGTTTCAATTATGATTTTTAAGTTTTCAAATATTACCAAAAAAATTTATTTTATTTTACAATAATTTTCTTAAAGTAGGGGTGGGGGAATTATTTTGGCTCAAAGTCCACATTGTAAAAGCAAAGGATATGAGAGGGCTAATTTTTTAAACTGATAGCATTCAGAAAAGGTATAAATTGTACCATAAAAATCAATAAACGTAAATAATAGTGGCAGTTCTATTTTATTTATTTATTGTGCTTATTTCATATTATCAATAGCTGCAAGAACATTTAATTTTAGAATCAATTTAATGAGACAAATGTACTCTAGCACATTTTTCTACAATTTTTTTTTTTAAGATCAGAAGCGAGATTGCTTGTTGAAATTCTCATCACAGCTTGCAAGTTAATGGCAGCCAACTTGTATCGACATTTACACTTATTGTGATCTTCATGCAAAAAAAAACAACACTTTTCTCACAAATATATGGTGATCCAAATATAAAGAATATTTTCCCAGCAAATTTCTTCATACATGAAAAATTTTCAGCAGACAAAGATTTTTAAAAGTCAATTAATGTTATATCATTAAACATTCCCTTCACACCAGAATCTTACAGTAAGTTAAGTTCAAGCTGCAATTCCTAGGGTGCTGTATCAATATCAGCAGCACTGGGGTGGGTTCAGGGTGAATTTTCTGACTGTCTTGGCAGACCGCCATTTGCAAGCCCCAGTCAATATTTAATATTCAGTTTTACAAAGATTCTAAATCATGCGAATCACATAATCCATACAATTCGCATAAAAAAATTACCAATAAATGTAGGGCAATTAAATCCCTGAATCGGAATTTTAATTTGATGATTCAATATTACAGATAAATAAAAATACTGCTAACTCATTGTTCTTATCTTTTATACCAAACTCTCACACAAATACATTTATCCTATTAACAGATTTTAAAATTTTTTTAAATTTTAGTCCATTTATAATTAATATATATTTAAATTATATTCTTAATGAATAAAGAATTCCTAAACTCAGTTCTAGAAATATAATTTTTTAACTACCGCGGTTACCTGAAATGTTTTTATTTGAAATCACATCTATATAAGACACTATCTATACATAAAAATAAAAATGAAGTGTCTGTTTGTAATTTGAAATTAACAGCTTTTTTACTAAATGCATTTAAAAGTATATACAGTACTTATTTGAAAAAAAATCAATTTTTTAAATTTTTGTCTCTGTCTGTCTGTTTGTTCTGGCTAATCTCTGAAACGGCTGGACCAATTTTGACGGAACTTTCACTGGCAGATAGCAAATGTTATAAGGAGTAACTTAGGTTACTTTTATTTTAGAAAAAAAAAAATTAGGGTTCCAAGAAAATAAAATTAAAACCAATGAAATAGTGAGCAATATCCGATTAAAACAGGGATTATTTTTATTCAATAAGGATTATTTTATTTCGCGAGCCTTCTGTCTCAACGATTTCTAGCAGTTATATCAAACTTTTTTTTTTGTTGGTTGCTCCACCGCAATTTTCCCCGTTCATGTCCTTTGATCCTAATGGTTTTACAGTCCAACCATTAAAGGTCTACTTTTTACCCCCCGGTTTTTGTTTTTTAGTTTCACCCTACGCTCAGCCTATTTTGATCCAATTTTTTTAGCCCTCCCCCAGCAGTTCAAAGGCCTCCCTTTTCAACCCTTCTCAACAAAAGAAAAAGAAAAAAAAAGAAAAAAACAAAAAAAAATAGATTCAAAAAAGTGAAGAATGACATTATACTTTAAAGGTATTTTTTTAATTAGAACAAAATTTTGAAAGAAACTCTCTTAAGTGTTTAAACACTTTTTTTTAAAAATCCAAATGGACAAAGTGGGTAACACTTTTAAACATGAAGAAAAATTTAAACATTAAAATCCAAATACAAATTATTTACACTATTTTAAGCTTTATTCCAAAATTTAAAACAATGTTTATTTTTTTGCTGAGCAGGTAGGTGTTTTCAAAAATCACACACAAAAAAAGTTATATATAATTAAATAAATAAAAATAATAAAAAAAAACATATATTATATCAAGACTTTTTAAAACATTTTTTTTTTAAAATGATTAGAAAAGCTTTTTTTTTTTTTAATTCAAATTCAAAAATTTGACTCTAAAAATTTCTTTATCCTTCAGTCTGTATTGTTTTTTTAAAAAACCCCCTAAGAATGGGGTTTTGGGTGTATTAATAAAAATTATTTTTCTTAAAAAAAAAAATTTTTTTTTAAACAATTTTTTCCCCAAAAAAATAAAAAATAAATACCCCTTTTAATGCTTCAAAAATTTTAGTAATTTAAAAAAAGAGGAAATAACATTCAAAAACATTTGTTAGCGAAAAAAAGTTTTTAAAAAACAAATTGTTTTAATTTTAAAAAAAAATGATGAAATTGTTTGGGGAAAAGAAAATGGTTCTGGTTTTAATCAATATCATTAGTAATTATAAAATTTGTAGCTAGAAAAAGAGTTTGTTTATAGTACATCAACACAAGATATATTACATAATAAAGTTAAAAATCTTAAAAAAAAAAAAAAGGGAAAAGAAGCCTGAAAAAAAATTTTAAACAATCTGTTAATGCCTTTGTAAAAAAAAAATTTTTTTTTTTTAAATAAAGCAAAAGGGCCCATTATTATAACGTAAATTATTTCAAACAAAACTAAGAAAGATATCAATCAACTCTTTAAAAAAAATTACCCTCCAGTTGCCAGTTAATGGGCCTCTACCAGTTTTTTCACTTATAAATTTGCTGGGATCTTCACTTTCCTTGTAATCCTTTAAACAAAAAAATACATTGCAAATCAAACAATATAATTATATGGGATAATGAGACTAATGAGATTTCATCAATTTTAATTAAGATAAATTTTATATTTTCCATATAAAAACAAATATTGATTCATATAAGAAAAATATATTTTCAATTCTAGTTTAGATATAACTCCAAAGGAAAAAAAAAATTATTTTTGAAACATTAATATTTAAACAATACTGATAAAATGGAGTTAACATCAGTTTAAAAATATTTAAATCCTGAAAAAAGTGTATGCAAATTTAGATTTACTATATTTACTCAAATCTAAGCCACAACCCAAATTCTCAACAAGCCTTCATGGAAAATGAAAAATAAGAGTAAATTAGTTTAGAACCTTTAATTGCTCTAATTACATCATGCAACCAATTTTTTTTTAAATTCAATTCTAAGCCGCAACCAATTTTCAGTAGCTTTAATATTGGGAAAAAAGTGCAGCTTAGATTCGAGTAAATATGGTAATATAAATTTCATCCTTAGACATATATTTCATCAAAATATATAAAAGGAAAAGATGTATAATTCACCTTAGCAATAACTGGATCACTTCCAATGTCTATAAATTCTACCTCTCTCATTTTCAGCTTTTCTGGTGTCAACTCGTGAACCTAAATATATATATATATTTTTTTAAGAAAGAAATAAGAAATGAGACATGTAAAATTTTTAAAAATCTGGTCCATATAATAAATTTTAGAAATAAAAAAAAAATTTAATGTTGAGATAATGAAATAAGTCATAGAATTGGAAAAAAAATATATATATATCAATGTTTATATATTTTTAATAATCCAAAAAAATGGTATCGACTCAATCTGTACTAGATTACAAGTATATGTTAATGCAAGTTTAAATGCACTTAAGTCTCCCCTCCCTTATATGTAGATGAATTAAGTAATTAAGTTTATTTTTAAAAACTTACATTTTCTTGATCACCTCTATCTGGACAATGCATTGTTTCAATACAAACAAAGAAACCATCTTTCATGTAACCAGGATTCTGAAAAAATTTTATAAGTGATAAATCACAAATTCTATTAAGATTTGAAATGAATATGGTAACAATAATAATCATCCAAGAGTGTAAATAAAGAAATATCTACAGATGAACATATTTCATTGAAGTTAGTATATTCTTTTTGGCTGCGGTGACACTAATATGCAAGTACTGTCCTTTCATTTCCTCACAGATTTGATTAGAATTATGCTGTCAGAAATAATTATTCATTCAATAATTAAACAATAAAGCTTCAGTATATTCTGGCATATAATGTGCGCACCTATAATTTCAAACTACGTTTTTTAATTTTAGGCATACTCTCCATACAATCCTTATGAAAAAATGCATGTGCAACACTCTTTACCTTTTGAAATAATTTATTTGAAGGATTTTCTCAAGCATTTGAACAATGGAAACAAATATGTGTGGGATGGAAATGATTCAGGAAGTAAATAATTCCACATGCAGGGAGGATTCAATGCAGATGTGCCAGAGAATGTTATTCTAAATTTTCAAGAAAAGGGGGACATTTTAGGTTAAGGACACTTCTAACCGAAATGAATTCATGGAATTAGGAGTCCTCTTTTCTTTTTTTTCCCAGTCACTTGAAGCCACAATTACGAAATGAACATAGAAAGCTTTAGTAAATGTGTTTATGCTAATTAAAACAAAGTTGGTCTAGTGTTCCTTTTAGTAGTAAATATGGACCCTGCTAAACAAAACAAACACAGAGTTGGTTTCAAATGCAAAGTCATTCAATTTGTGAAAGAAAATGGAAATTGTGCTGGAGCAAGGATAATTGGTGTTGATGAAAGCTGCATAGATGAATAGAAGAAAAAGGAAAGCACAAAAATTAATATGTGATAGAAATATGCGGTTTGTGAACAGGAATAAAAATGTCCTATTTTGGAAGTGTTGTGAACTGGATTCTAGTAAATCACCAGAATGGATTATAATTGTAAGAAATGGCATATACTTATTTATCTTTAAGTGAGCATAAAAGAATACAAATGAATGTGAAAACTTTAAAAGAGCTTCTAGTTGGTACAGTTGATTTATAATATAAAAAGAGAAAAATGACAAAACAAAAAGTTTCACAAAGGCTTCAGAAAGATTTGAAAAACTAATTGATAAGTTTCCTGAAGAATGTTATTGACATATAAATGGCAAAGAAATTGTTTATTGCCTCATGTTGGAAATATGGATGAAACTGATAATGTTTGATACGATAGGAAATAAAACATTTGATGCAAAGGAACAAAAGAAACAGTTCACATAAAAACAGGTCATAAAATTTTTTTTATTTTACCATATTGCTTTATTGCTTAGTGGATAGTACAAAATTAAAATCCATAGCTATGTTTGAAAGGAAAATGCCAAAATGTAATTTCTTATATGGTGCTTTTATTTATGTTCAAGAGAAAGAATGGGTGGATGAAAACAAAGAAAATCTCTGGATAAGAAAGGTTTGGCAAATGTCCTGGTGCCTTGAAAAATCTAGAAAGTCTTTAACTCTTAACTGTCGATTAAAAGTTACGCAATTTGCTCCCCAGTGCGGCTGTTTTCCACATAAATGCATGTATGTAGTGTATTGGGAAGAAAAGTAAAAGGTACAAATGAACAGATATTTCTCCGACATAAGTAAATTCTTTGTAAACACTGTCAAAGTCCTTTTTACGTTCCAAGGCCTTCGGAATAGTTTTATAGAAGAATAGTTAGAAAAGAATCAAAATATCAGAATTGGAAGGACAGATATATCCATCTGGGGCACATGATACATTGCACTGGTTGAGTGAGACTGATATATGCCAGCAGCATTAATGGGGTGAAGCTTGGAACATGTTTAGATTCCCTCTAATGAATAATATGAAGAATTAGGTAGTATATCCTTGGTAGTTATTCCAAAAAGATTGACACGAATGGTTCAACCTTCAGAAGTACACATAAAAAAAAAAGGAAATTTAAATTAGGAAATCAATGTTAGAACATGAAAAATCATTTATAAAAAGAGGCCAAAAGCATCATGCCAGTCCAAAAATAGTATTGAACGAATAATAAAATAATGGAATGAAATAAAATGAAATCTGACATTATTCAAAAGTCAACAACAAAAATTTGATTTTATCTTTATCATTACTGCTACTCTAACAGTAATGATGAAGATAAAACCGAATTTGATGATGTGCCTGAAGATATAATGGATGAACTTTTTATGTTATCCGAGTAGTGAACGAGTGAGTGAATATTAACGTTGCACAGTTCAGCTACACAAGGGCTTTTGGCGATGGACCACGTAATTTTGAATCACGGTCAAGTGACATAGACGACACCCGAGCTGGCACCCCCTCTCCTAACTACCACACCAACAGAAAGACGTTTGAGCTCTCGCCAGATTTAACGAGCCGCTCTCCTACACAGCAGGTCTTTAGTGATACTGGGCTCGAACTCGTGACAAGACTAGCCACAATCCGATATCTTGACCACTTGACTACTGCGCCCATGTTATCCGCATAAGAAAATGTTCAAGTTCAAAAGGTTTGTCTCATTTAATTTAAATACACAGCATTTAGATACATATAGAAACCCAACCTTTATTTAAGCTAATTTTTTCCTCATTTTTAAATCAATTTTATATCTTGCATAAAACACAACTATAAATTTTGATCTTGCTATTTTTTTTTTACATAAAAAGTGCACATTATACACTGGAATATACTGTAATTTAAATATTAAACAAATGGAGTATCCATTAAAATATATATATATTTACATTAAAAAAAATGTATATATATATTTTACACTTGCAAAAGGCAGAGAGCAAAGCTGCACTTTAAAAAAATTGGCATTTTCATACAATTAAAACTTGCCAAAATGACTAAATAATGATAGCTTCACATTTTATTATGAATAAAAATTCTAATCAATAAGTGCAAAATAATGAAAATTCCAATAACTTATTCTACAATATTAAAAATTAAATATTTGATTGTTTTTAAAATTTAGAATAAATTTAGAAAATTCTGCTAAAAACACTGTAGTACAGCAAATCAAAATAAATATAATGACACTGACATGATATTTTATATCAGTGACACCAAGAAAATTTGACAAGAAATAACCGAAAAATATATTTCCTAAAAAGAAGCCATCAGAATTCAATCTCCATATATAAACAGAAGATGAAAAAGTTAGAAAAAATGACATAACGAAGAAAAATTTATTCACGAGACTATATGATTCAAAAATAACATTAAAAATATATAAAATAACTTATTTATGCAGATATGAATTCAAAGACTAACACAACATTTTGGATAGAAAAGAAAAAAATATTAAGATAAAAAAAATACTTACAGTAATAACTGAACAGAACAGCGCACATGAAAAATTAAAAAAAAACATGTTAAGAAACAATATTATATGAAATTAACAGATAACAAACATTAAATGCAATTATACAACTTATTTCAAATTTTAATTATACAGGTATTAATCAGGTTTTTATTTGGAAAGTTAATTTTGCATATGAAACTATTAAAACTTCCAATAAAGTTATTAAAGTTTATTATATTCTCATTACAAAAATATATGCATATTTCCTTCGTATGAGATTTCCCCTCTAAAAAAATACTACTTCATAAACCTTTAACAATAAAGTTTGGTGGATGAAATCAGAATGGCCAATCTGGCAAAACAAAACAGTGTACACGTGTAGCAGTAAGTGTTGACCATTTTAATGATAAAAATATCTTAATGAACACTAACTTACATTTATATATATTTTTTATTCCTTCATAATAGTTAAAAATAGCATTTCTTTCCTATCATGTTTGTTTTTTTAAATTTTTTTTTATTACATAAAATTTAAAGAGATAGTAATGAAAAGTTTTATTTAAACTCTAATGAAGACAAAGAAAATGGATAAGATATAGAACAAAATTACTTGTTCGACAATAAGGATAGGCATTCCATGCTTCTTCATGAACTTCTAAAGATCCTTTTGGTGCCAATAATCTTATGTAAGCTGGTACTCGACTAAAGAAATATTAAACATAAGCATCAGAAAGTTATAATTTAACAGTTAATTAAAACGAACTGTGTTACTTTTTAAAATATTTGTTAACTTTAATATCTCCAATGCAATAGTATTAGTGACATATAAAGAGGAATAAACTTTAATCACCATACTAATGAATTGCACTTTCATTGTCAAAATCATTACAACCAAATTGCAATTAAAAATGTATTATTTACACATAAATGTATTAGAATAGTATAGTAATAAATGCAAAGTATATAAATAAAGGCCCTTATGTAAAACAACTCAATAACTGCACAGAACAATATGTTCCATGCTTGCAGCTCTAAAACAAAACAAAAACTACATAAATCTTATACAAGCACAAACATAAAAATTATTCATAATTACCTTGCCAAGTGATATATTTTATACGTGTATTGACCTTTAGAAAACTTTCCACCAAGTAGAGGATAGTTCTCAAATGGCTCATTTTTTCTAACTTCGACTCCTTCTCCACCACCAGTCTCATTTTTACTCACTTCAGCAACAGAGTAAAGCTGGCCTACTTGATACTAAAAATGGAAAGGAAGTACATTAATTTAATAATTTTTAGTCTTTCTTCAAATAAAATTATTTCTATGCAGATTTATCTTTTTTTTTTACTATAGCATTCAATTTTTGACCTTTGGACCCTTCACAATAACTTTTTCTTAAGAAAAACTCTGACAGTCTACAATGAATCCAAATGAAATGTAGTAATTTTTATTTTGATTACAACTTTATTGAATGTCTTTTAAAAAATTTCTCAATCACATATCCTAATAATTATGCATAAATATTTTACAAAACTTTTATGAAGTACACACTATTTAACATACAAAAATCAATACAATAAATACAAAATCAACTTTCAATAATGCAAATCAAGAGTAAATGAGACATTAGACGAATAAACAATTTATGAAACCCATTCGAAATGCTTTTTTTAGATACAAGCTGTATCTTTAAGAATGAATTATAAGGTCTAAAAATTGAAATAAAATACTTGATGCAATACTGGTGTGATCAGAACACAGAATTTGATCAGAATTTTTTTTCTTCAACATGAATGTCGATTAATGTATTTACGAAGTCTTTAAAATTATTACGATTTTTAGTCAAATATTCAATATAAATTAAATACAAACATTACTTGCATATTAAAAATTTCTGAAGACTCCTTAATGGGAAACTCAATGAGTGACAGCAAACACATATAAACATGCAAAAAAAAATTTCTTTAACTTAAAAAAGACTATATAATTACACTTAAACATACCGAAACGCCGTAGATAAGGAGATACAAAAAATCCAAACGAGTAACCGTTATTTTACGAATATTGTTACAACTTCAATTGTAAATCAAACACATATTCAAACAATACACAAATTTAACGAATACAGGTAATACACTTTTAACGATATACATTTTGAAACGTTTATGATAAACATTTTCATAATATATTAGACTTCAATCAAAATGAAAAATTATGACTTACCTCTTCGACTGTAATTGGAAGGACAACTCGACTGTAATAAAAAAAATTATTTCTGTTATTAAAAATTTAATAAATCAAAGTTAATAGTTTAATGGGGGAAAATTTAGTCTATATGACATTTTACACAATGAATTACTTTTTCCTCCAAAGAAAGTAATGCATATAATTAAAAAAATAAGACAAAATTAAACCAAATAAACAATCCTTATAAAGACATTATGAAGAACTTACAACTCCTTGATTAGCATCTTTAGATTGATATTTGCCGCCTAAAATTTACTATATTTACAAGACATAGGCCCGGCGCATCGAATTAAATGTTATGATAATAATAAAAGAAAGTTGTGTTGAGCAGTGTACAGTACAGAAAGTGGTAAAATATTGTAATCCGGCAGATAATACAGATCAACTTTGTGATTGGTTTAAATAAGCCTTGACATTTCATATCTCTGACGTAAACATTTAAATTTAATTTCGTATCTTTTTTCGGCTTATTGTTGCATTAAAAATTTTAAAAAATTGTGTTGCATTATAAAGTTTTTTAAATTATTTTAACAATAAGTGTATGTTACTTCAAAATCATGATTTAATGAACAGCATTGAATTTTTAATTAACACGTGGTGATTTTACACTCGACCAATATGGAACAATGAGAAACAGACAAAGCAGCAGAAATGATTTCTAGATTTGTAAGTTTGTGGTATAATTCGTCGCATGAATTTTTGCAAACTGAAACGAAATAAATTCTGACAAACGTTAATCTATTAATTTTTGCCCATTTCATGTCTGGAATTCTTGTAAATGCTGATTCATATTAAATCAAAACAAGATATGTTTCTTATTGATTTCGATTAGAAGTCCAGTGAAAATTTTTGCAGGTGAAGTAAATATCCATTTAAAGTATGTAGTTGGGATGAGAAATTTGCCTTATTATTAATAAGGGGACAAGATTAAAACCTAGGAACCCTTTAAAAGTCCGGATCTTAATATTCTTTTAAATGATATTTTTGAATGACTTGGTTATAAAATTCTGGAAATAACATGGAAACTCAAAAGCCAATCAATGCATTAAGATTTCGGAAAATGTCAACTTTTTGAGAACAGCCACTATGCATGCCAATGTTTTACGTTTTTTCAATGAGAATATATTTTACAGCATCACCTGATTTTTTTTATGGGTTACTTTTCTCTCTCTTTTTTTTCTGATTATCATACGTGTAATACAAAGTTATTTTGAAAATCACAATAAGTGTAATATGGAAAAGCTCTATTACCTCTTCAATTACATTTTTTTTCATCACACAAACGAACTTCTTTGCTGCTTCTGGGTTGACTAGGCATCGTCCCGTCCCCTACTCACGCCTCGAAAACTTTATAGTCTGAGTTTTTTTTATCTGTCCACATTTTCTTGTATTTTAAGTTAATTTTATTAAAATATTATTCACTTACATAGCGCAATGGTTTTCATTTATTTTTAATTTTAAAGTTATATACTCTTGATTAAATTATATTGCTTTACTTCTAGGTAAGTTTTTTTAAGCAATTTACAGACACTTAAATTCTTAATTATAGGAGATTAAGTGTTCGGAAAAACAAAATGATCCTCACCCACTCCATACCATGTCATAATTCGGAAGAATAATTTTATTGCCAATATTGAGCTTAGTTGCTACCCACAAAGAAAACAAAAAGACAAAAAATAAACTTTTTTACTACTTTATTCAAAATTTGGCTCAAACAACTGTAGTCAAGAACAATAATTCAATTTTGCGACATTTTGGATGGTTTAATACTTTTTACTTTGCTTACAAATAAATATTTATATTTCATAGTAGGAGATTGTTTTAAATTTTGTAATTTCATTGACAATCATGTGAGAAAAATAATTTTCATTTTAATGATAGTTAAGAAACGAGATTATTTTGTGTGTGAAATCAATGATAACGCCGATGGAGAAGCATACTGAGGATTCAAAATTACACTCTAATTTACCAAATAAATCTGATTCTATTCTTCCAAAACCTTTACGCTGAAAAATGAAAGTAAATTGCTTATATTAAATAAATATGTAGTTTTCAGTATCAATGGTACATTTCCAGAAATAATAATTAAATCTATTGATCTTTTCTATTCTTTTGTTTCATAGAACCAGTTTTTTCAACAATCCTTCCACAGATTTTTTTCTGTAATTTTAATTTCAAGTCTTAACAGTAATTTAAAAATAAATAGCGCAAATTTTTGTGATGTACTTACAGTTTTCTATATTGAAATAAATGTTTAATACCTAATTTTAAAGAAATTCAGCTAATTTTTAAAAAGAAATATGAGGTCATATGCTGCTAAGATTCTGTTTAAATATCACAGTTATCGATGCTGATATGTTATGTCTTTCAAACTGAATACATTACAGTATATATAGAATGCTGTACACATTACTTTCCTATTTACATTTATGATGCATAGCATTAACCACTTTTAAAAAAGTTTATTTTACATGTAAAAGAACTTACACATACAAATAAAGCCTCATATCATGTATCAAAAATTATCACGCTATTTGTAATCCGCGTGTGTTACAGAATTTTCAAAACATTTACACTTTCTTTTTCTTGTTGTTGTTTCCTATTTAATTTTTCAAATACTATCCCAGTTTCATTCATCTGTTCACCTGATTTATTAATGAAGTGTCCAGTAAAGATTCAACACTGTTTGTGTCAAAAATACAACTGCGCAGATGGCTGCCATGAAACTCCAAATTCATCCCATGAAAAAGTATCGGAAAATCATGTTGATATGTTCGACATTTTGGCTCATCATGTACCACAATGCTCATCAAAACGAAAAATAAAAAAAGTAAATAAATTACCTACAACATATAGAACAGATTATTGCCGTAAGAAAATAATGCAACCTCCACCAAACATAATGCCACAATATCCAGGAATTTTTATACCTAACCAGAAAATGAGTACTGACACAACTCACAAAAATGACTTCAAGCCATTTAAGGAAAAGGAAGGAAAAGATTGTAGAGGGGAAATCGTACACCATAAAGGTAACCTGACTTGCCCAAAGGGTAAATTCGAAACTAAAAGCGAAACCAAAGCGGTTTTCAAATATCCAATTTCCAAAAAAGCATTTGGTCCACATGATTTTTCTACAGTTTTGTTTAAGAAGTGCCCAGGTAGTGGACGAAAAAATACTTCTGATATAAGCATGGAAACTTCCACAACTTACACAATGAGTTATAAAAAACCAAAAAATATTCAAAAATCTGTTGCATGGAAACCGAAACTCCATATCATTCCCAAATCTGATATGCCATTTAAATATACATCCCAGTACCAAGACGACTATAAGAAACCAAAGCAATCCAAAAAGTACGTATTTATGAAAATTATTATTTAAATCTTTTCAAAAAGAAAATTTTCTTAAATTCCTTTAAATAATAAGGATGATGATTTTAAAAACCACGGTTTATCAAAAATGTATTAAAATTTAAAGTGTTTAGGAAACACTTGACAGTTTTAAATTACCTTTTATGAGTTGCGATATTTCCAATGGAGGAACTCTGCAGGTTTACATCGTATAACATAGTTGATAGTAAATTTTCTACATAATTCGGTGTGAACCTGTTCTCAGAATGACTCATGAGATATTTCTAAAGTTGGCTAAGCTTTTTAATCTAAATAATCATTATTTTTGTCTTTAGTAAAAAACGAACTAATAGTTAAATTATTTGAATAATCCACTATTAGACATTTTTAAATAAAAAACATTCGATTTAATCATTTTTTAAAAATTCTAAAAAGGATTATTTAGAGTTTATATATACTAATATAAAAAGAAAGCTGTGTGTATACTTAAAGTCTCATGATCATATGCAGTTCATAATCCTTCATTTAAAGAATATCGGCAAAGAAAAGAACATTTTTAGATTAATATATAAGTTTATTGTCATGAACAGGACAACAACGGGATTCATAAGTATTATTAATATCAATGATATTCTTACTCACATATTACATGAGAATTTCAAACCAATTATGAGGAATGTGTATTAAAATATGACTAATTTATACTTTTAAATATTGAGAAAGTGGATTGCCAGATCTATACTTTCCATTTATTAACTTTTCCTGTTTATAATTTAGAAATCCAATTATAGGCAATATATATAAATATAAAATAAATGAGAAAAAAGTTATCCTCGAGTTCAAATAAGAAAAAGAAAATTGTGATATCTCAAATGTTAGAAACAAGGGCTCTTCGACTTGCGTTCGAATTCTATTTTTGACTAACTGGTCGTAAGTTGAATAAATATTTTCCCAACACTATTTTCATTCAAATTATAAAATAATTTCATATAAATTACAGCAATTCAATATATATGAGACACTTTCTTTAAATTAATACCATTTTGGTTTTTTAAAAAAAGATCAAGGACATTTTTTTCACAAGTTTATTTTGACACAAATACTTGAACTTCATTTTTCAATATGATTTCCACTTACAATAATGCACTTATCGTATCTGTTGCAATTGTAATAGACCACTGATATCAGCATAGTTATGGTCATGGTCCACGTTGTCATCGCCGTCGCACTTCTAGCCACTAATGGGCTTCTTTATGATAAATGATATTTGTGAACAAAGGACAATCAATGCTAGTTACACGTAGATAAAAAAAAATCCGCAACTGAAGCACCCTGCGTATCCCAAAACAATTTGGCTTAAAGGTTTATCTCCTTTCACAAGGAGAGACAAAGCACTGCGGACACTTTTTAAAACGGAAAACTATTTACGTAACAATAAAATTATATAACGTCTTTCTCGAATTTTTCCTCGCCTTTCTGTAGGAGGTTATCATTGATGACGGTAATCACTATTTGCAATAATATTTGCAAGTCTTTCTTTAAATGTTAAGTGGTTTTCTTACCATTTCACACAGTGCTTATAATATTTTCTTTATACACTTCACTAATCTACATCATTACAGAATTTAAGAAACCAAACACGGTACATAATTCACAGTCGGATTTTCAGTTGTCTGAAACATTTTAAATATCTCTATATACAAATATCCCTGCAAGCGAATGTTACCTTAATATAATCAATCTATTGTTAGCCAATAATAGGGACGTTTTAGAAGACAGGGTGGGCCGACTGAGCCCTGGCCCAAGGCCTCGTCTCGATCTGGATAAGATCATGATCCGAATATTTTTAATCGTCAAATGTTATGTTCTTTTATTTTAAACAAATTAAGAAAACTAATTAATCGGGCACTTCAAGTACTACTTTGTGCAACTTCAGTTTTGCTTGTGTTTATAAGTACTTACGATTATTTTGCAAACAATGGAACAAGACTACACCAGGATCATGGATTATGATGGGGAGCATTTAAGGGATTGGAGGTTGGCTAACCTCCAGTGGAGATAGTAAAATGACTCAATGTGTCCCAAAATGTGGTTTCTAGATTAAGAAATCTCTATTTCGAGAGACCAAAACAATATTCAGGAGATCAATTACAGGTGTCCAAGAGCCACTTCAAGCATGGTTGACCTCTTTTAGGCTTTACCTGCAATTCGCAGTAACGGAGTGATAGCTACGCAAACTCGCAAATGAGCTCTCCGATGCTTCTGTCGCCTTCATCTCGAGATATACTGTTACCCATGGCTTAATGTTTTATACTATGAAATCAAAGGTCTATATTCCCTTCATTCCACGCATCGTAAAAGCTCGCCTAACAAGGGGCAGATAGCATTATTCTTGACACGAGAGCAGTGGGTCTGTATTCTTTTCACTGATGAGTCGAGATACAATCTAAACTTTGGTTCGAATTGTCTTCACGTAATAAGAGAACCAGAGAGAGATCCGGTATCATTCCTCCAACATCATGGAAGTGGAGGTGGAGGTTCCATGATGTTGGACGGACGCGCAGAGCCCTATGTCTTTCTAGAAAGCAACCTTGATTGCTGTGAGGTATAGGGATGAGATCTTAGAACCCTAAGTGAGGGTTTTCAGTGAGGGTAAGGCATGTAGTTCATTTTTATGGACGATAATGTTCGTCCACTCAGGACAAAGAGCGAGCCTTGATACTGAGGGAATTCAAAGGATGAAGTGACCATCCAGATCTCTCCAGCCAAACCTAAAATCCATGTACCTCTCTTATGATGTTCCTGGTATAGCAATTGCAGCTTGGCAGCTTCTTTCCATAACACTTCCGAAGCTAAGAAGTACCTTGGTGGAAGAGTGACATTTATTGTCGCAAGAATTCATAAACAGCCTCTTAAACAGCATAAGGGTACACCGTGACAGCTAAAATTTTGACAGAAATGATCATACACCAGATTTTCTCCACTAGTTCTGTGTTGCTGCATCATTTTTTGACTATTATATTTTCGTGAGCATAAATCCCAACCTTTGATACCATCAATTTCTAAACATTTCCTTAGTAGTATTTTTTAGGTATTTTCATTTCAAATTTCACTTGAATTTTTTCAATAGTTTTTGAAAACTCCACAAAGATATGTTTGTTTCTTAACTTTTGCATATTACTCTCATTAAAAATCAAAAGCAATATTGATTAAATCTGAGGAGTATTGGAAGAAGTATTGATCACACAAATAATGCAACCATAATAATCTTAAATCTTAGGTCAAGATTCAAGACCTTATCACTTACTTTCGGACGTATTTTTGACAAAAAATACAGCGTTAAAGCAGTGAGAAGTATTTGTTAGGTTAAAAAAATTTTAAAAAAAAAGGTTTGAAAAAAATTCTACATGCACAAGATGCAAATCAAAGTTATTGAGGAGAATAACTAGAAGGAGGAAAAAAAATGAATATCTCCGATGGAGTTTAATTGTAGGTAAAAGTATTCATTTTGAGAAACGTGTTAGCACGAATATATTTTATATTGACAATTATTTCTTAATATTTTACTTTTATAATTTTTAATTTTCTCGAGTACATGTGTCATTTTGTTTCTCATCTAAAGCATGCAGTTTTTTATTCAATGAATGTTTTTATTGCTATTTTTTAATGACAGCCAAAGGCTGTTTTGTTATAAAAACATCAATGTGAGTAGAAAAATGTATAACTAATGTTTATTATTTGTTTTTGTAACCTTAATTAGAGAAAGCTCAAAGAAAACTCCAAGTTACCGTCCACCTGAAGTTCCCATGGAAGATCATACTACTTACCAATCTGCATATTATTATAAAGTTCCTATAGAAAAGAAGCGCACGATATGGAATCCTGATCATACGATTTATAAAACAGCAATTAGAGGGTGTGATTGTTCATGCGTTGAATGTTCGAATGTAGAACAATGCAGAACGAAGTGCAAAGAACAATTACATGATAATATTTGCTGTTGTCAAAAAGAAAATAACGCTTCTTTACTAGTTAAGGTAAAAGAGTAATGAAAACTTCAAGCGGAACGCCTTAAGAAAATATGTAAATGTAGACAAAGTTAAAAGATTTGTTCGAGGCACAACAAGAATAGAGAAAATTTCATTTAAAATGATGAAATTAATTCATATGCTATAAAATGTTTTTAATTTTTTAAATAACCAATAAATCAGAAACTGTGTCATCTGTTAATATGTGTTTAACCCCTTAAGAGATCATTTTTTCTGCCCAGAATGTTCGAAATAAAGGCACATATTTTTAAAGGGCAAACAAAGAATGCGAAAACGGACGAATTTTATTTTAATTTTTCATTTTAAAGTTTTCACCACTATTTTTTGTTCTATAATTGTGGAACACGATTTCCCTTTAAATGTTTGCTTTTGATAAGTATACTATGCATGCTATGGAGAATGTTTCAAGTGTCTTTAAGAAGAATTTCTCATACTTACAAAAAAATTTCATGTTGGTACCTCTTTTTCAAAAGATTGAGGATTGTTGTGTGTGTATGCATATATATATGCACACACAATTTGAAGTATGGTGCAGTACTAAGACTTGCATCGCGATGGTGACAGAGATAATATCGGCTTGTTTGGATTACCTCTCCATTTTCATTTCTTCTCAAGCAACAAATTACACATTGCCTTGCCAATCCACGTTCTTTATCGAATATTTTCAAGAATCTAAATTCCTGACAAGTGAAAAATCTCCTCCTTCACCTAAAAGAAAATCCCGGATGAGAAGTATTTCAGTCGCCATGGACAAATTGCATCTCTTATAAGCACTAACACTAATAATAACACTCTAAGAATTAAAAATATATGCAAACCAAAGATAGAAAGAAGGAAATATCAGAGCAAGTACAGTGTACGGGCAAACCAGCTGTGCAGGGCCGACTCTAGAAGTTTTGCCGCCCCGGACAAAAATTAAAAATTGTACCGTGTTCTGCGGATTCCGGACTTCCACATAGTCCTGGACTTGTGGTTCGAGTCTAACAAAAATGTGATCAAACAATTCTGCCTGCGACATCCTTAGTTCTAAACTTTTATGAATTTTCAGTAAATCGTAAACAAAATCTGTTGATTCCTCGATTTCTTCCCTGCTGGGACGCAAAAAACCTCGCTTCTAACTCTTTCTTATTTTTGATTGCGCGGGGAAAGCTTTCGCTAATTCTGCCTTTTTAGCTGCGCGAAATCCTGTGGCTGTATCCTGCACTAACATCGATCCAAATATTGAGTACCAATCTTGAGCCCTTCCCCTGAAATGACCTTTCAAATAAGCACATGATAGGTTACTAGGAATTTCAAGTAACTGTATTTGATTATCTATGGCCTCTAAAAATTCATTGATATTCTCTGACCCTGAAAAGCACATTTCTGGTAAAATACCAAACCCTCCTGCATTACCTAACCCAGAGTCATATAAATGATAACGATTCGGGCGCCATTGGCTGTCTGGTGACTCTGAGTGAATATTAGATCTATCAGTAAGATTTAGAGACCAAAGAAATGAGCCAGATGTGGAAGCATAACGACAGGGCCAGCTCTAGCAGTTTTGCCACCCCGGACAAAAATGGAAAATGCCGCCCCTCTCTCCAAAGCAAAAAATAAAAATTAAAAAAGATCAGTTATTCACATATAGATAAACACCTATAAAACTGGAATAATTCTTGCGAACAAAAAGGCAGCATAACAATTATGTATATTATTTTAAGTCTTAAAAAATACAAAATCATTAGTAATTAAGAACATAATTACCTGTTATTATTTGAAACGAGTTAAATATTATAGAAGGAATCGCTCCCATTTCAGCGGGTCAATTTCTTCGAAAAAGAGTCTACTGATGGGGGGATCCCAAGCGTTTATATCAACTTAATAGTAACTACACTCGAGAATAAAATAGAACATCTCATGTGGCTTTCTAGCCATCAAAAACTCCGATAACCCCTGTTACCTTTTGGATAGCTGACACCGGACATCGTATGGGTGAAAGGAATGTCCGTTGTGACACCACTCCGGAATGGAGAGAAAGTTACTAGTGAAAGATGTATAATCATATCAAATTTCATGATTTCATTCCTGTCTCAAGACCTTTAAATTTAACAGAAAAGAAAACTGGCATTTAACATCCAGTGTACAAAATAAGGAAATAAGATACTTTAAATGAAATACCAAATTCCTACCTAATATTACTTCAGAAAATATATAAAAAATTTTGTAACAAGGGGGAAAAAATCTCAAATTCGATCCAAATGCCGCCCTTAAAATTTGCCACCCTGGGCAGGGGTCCGGTTTGTCCGGCCCTAGAGCCGCCCTGAGCTGTGACTAGCTTTCGGTAGCCCGTACTGCATACGGGCAAACCAGTAAAGAGATTAATGGCATGTACTTTCGTTTGAGAGGAGCATAATACTTTTTTAGAAATATCATAAATTTTTATTACATTTTAAAAGATATTTACATGATTTACCGCTTTGAAAATTTAATCACAAACACACAAGCATATATATATATTTGGATTATGATTTTTAGGATTTTTACTTTAGATTTATAGGATTATATTTAGGTCTAGAGTTAAGGGGACACAGTACGATTCAATGACCAAAATCGGTCAAAAAATCAAATTTAATTTTTTTGGCTTAAATTATTCTATATATACTTTTCTCTAACCTGCCAAAATTTGAACGCTCTAAACTGAAAAAACGCAGAAGGTTTCACGTTCGTTTTTATTTACATCTCTATGGCAAATCAAAACTTTAAACTGACTTATCTCAGAAAGATAAAATAACTAGTTTGTCTTCATTTAAAATGCTAAGGTTTTTTCTATTGCGCCTAATGCTTTGAAATTTTTTTAACCTATTGCTAAAAGTACATGTGACAAAAGTTGGTATGCATTTTTGAATCAAAGTAATATTTATATTTTTAAAAATAATTGAACTCAGAATTTATACATTTTTTAAGGAATTTTCAATAAACATTCATAAAAAGAAGTCTTGTATGAATACCAATCACGTTAACGCAAAATCCATACGAGCTTTTACTATACATAGTTGGATGTACTTGTAAATCAAATTTCATGCATGTACGTATATTTTTGTAGGAGGAGTAGCATTTTAAAATCACTTCACAAATTTTGTTTTTTCCTTAAAAAATTACATGGCTAGCTTTTTATGAAATTTTGAGCACAAAATCTGCTTAACATACTATACATACATAGGAGGCAACCAAAAAATTTTTAAAAATCCTTAAATTAAAATTTTTTTCTTAAATCGTACCATGTCCCCTTAAAATTTTAGGAATGGAAGTGGAAAATAACTTTTTGCTGAGTTTTGTGTGTGATTTAAAATTTTTTTACTCAGAAACACACTAGAATTCTTACGGATAAAAGATTGTTTAGATGTTTAACCGATATTTTAGATGCAATTAGGATATATCAGAAAATATCATTGAAACGATTGATTCTAGATCTGTTATTACACATCATTTTGCTTATTTTTCCTCCTATCTAAAATAGAAATTGTGCAATTTGAGCAGCAGAACTCCTATAATCACACTAAAATACGAATTCGAGAGAATAATACTAAGTCGAAACTTTAAATAAATTACAACGAATTTTTGCGCATAATTTGTCGTTTTCAAGAATATTAATGATTAACGAATTTATATTTTTCATTGTTTTTCAATTTTGTAAAATGTGTTTGGTTAAATACAAAGCATGTAACTTACGTTAAAAATATATATATTTTTTTTTTTTAATATCATGTTGGGGAGCATTTTTATTCACTTACTGTGATGGAAATATATTTTGCAAGTCTAAAATTCGAATCCCATTGGCGAAAAAACATTTGCCAAACACACAAATCATTGACGACATTGTAGCATTGCAACAGGAAAATAGATAAGACCTAATATAAGAATGTCCTCATTTACATGAAATTTTTTTTATATATACAGCACCGGACACTATTTAAGATTCTATCAAACATTATAGAAGGCTCCGGATGTGTAGTATCCTGCAAAATTGATTTGGTAAAAAGGAGGCCACTAGCACACATACTGCTCTTATTAAGTTCTTTAAAAAAAAATTGGAAAATCTAAGTTATTCTATGTTTCAATGATTTCATATAATTTGAAAACAGTCTAAGCAAATATATCCAAGAAAAAGTTACATAAGATCAAGAATTTGACTAAGACGTGGGAAATATAAATGAATGTAAAAAATTTAATGGTGTAAAAAAATTCAAATGGAAACAAAATTTTAAACAAAGCAAAATTGTTATGAAATCAGTAAAGTATTGTATATAAAGAGAGAGAGAGACAAGTTCATATATTTATAAATATTAAAATACCAATAAACCAAAATATAAAAATGAAAACTTTTAAAACATTTTAAAAGAACGAAAAGTATGACATTTACAGGGAAGTAAATGCTCAAATTATTGTATGAAAGAAATTAGAAAAACACATTCCACTCTTTTAACACCGATGAAAATTTTTAGAGAACGTTAACATTTAAATAACTGTTCTAATTTTAAAATTAAAAGAACAATCATGAGGTTTTCTGAATTTTTTATTTATTTTTGTTTTAGAGTACTGATATCATATTAATGTTGTTGGTTTCTAAAAACTATACTTCTATTCAAAAGTTATATCAAATCTGTTAAAATACAATAGTTTGAATACAATAATTTTTTAAAGTAAGTAATGGACAATTTCCATGCATTATCGATAGAATCAAGCTCCAGTTACAGTAAAATTTAATTAAAAATAAATTTTTCATTAATTTTGATGCAGCTTTTTTTGGTTTCCTTCACTTTCTATTAAACATGTTTTTTATACATTGAAGAATCTCATTAATTCATAAAAAGCAGCTGAGTAATTTTATCGCAAGCTTTCTTATCGATCATAAAATGTATGTATCGTGTTGAACTTTTAAAGTAATATTTTCATCATCGTAAGGAAAACTTTATCTAAATGAAATCTCAGGTTTCATCTCATCTGCTGCAATTTTCCTTTTAATCACAGCGAATTTTTTTAAAATTAAAAATTTGATCAGAACTTTATATTTTACAGAGTGAAATGCATTAATGCATAGTTATTCGTTTTAAATAATTGAAAGCGAGTTCTGAACAATGACTAAGCATAAATGATATGAACAGATTAAACGAACTATTGATATACATTTATTGAGCTACACATTTGGTAAAAAAAGGAGAAATAAATGTAATATTTTGATGTTAATGATAATTTAATTCACAGATGAGCTTTTTTTTTTTTATATACACAGGTTATAGATTATTACGTAGTGTAACGTCGTGAGTAGTTAGCACACAAGAAAATTTGTCACAGTCTCATTTTAAAATTATAACAGTATTTAATAGCTTCATATGTTACTAAAAGTCAATAAAATGCCAAGCCGGGCGGACAGTCTTTCCACGAGTTCAACCCCTTTTTCCCGAAAAGCACTCGCTATTCCTTTTCTTTTCAGGGCTCCTATCCGGTTTGTCTCCTTCAGGGCTCTATCTCCTGTTTTCCACCCAGGGCTCCATCTCTCTTTTTTCCATCAGGGCTCCATCCAAATTTTTCCTCCCGTCTCTCCTCAAAATTAACCCCTTTTAAACACCAGGGCGGGTCCACCACACGCCCCTCGTCTTCTCTTGGCGGGCCCAAAAAAAGGTCTGCCCTCGCCCTCAGGCCACATTCGTCTCCCATTTGTGCGGCAAACACAAACACATTCCTCGTCTGTCTGGAATCTAAGGGCGCCATAATTCTCATCCAACTTCTGAAACTCCCCTTCATCACACACCACCATTCACTCGGCACCGACTTTCATACAGGCTTCGCCTATATGTCAACCTATTGTCACCGGCACTCTTTAGTTATTGTAAATTCCAGACTCGATGGCTGCGTTTGTCCGAGGTCAGACAATACATAATGACCCCATGGCCACGTGTTGGGGCCATAAAACTTCTCATGAATAGATGGGTGAGGTTCTCCCCAATCGAAGACGTCACAGTAGTATGAAACATTAGAAAGGAATCGGATGAACAAAATATTGAATCGTCTAAATTAAAAATTAAAACTTTTATTTTTACTATCGGGATGTGAATATCACAGAACATACAGTTATCATAAATCTGCTGTTTTTTAAATTCGAGCTCTCAAACTTTGTAAGATAATAGAAAATCATATGAAAAATAATTTAAGCAAAAAGCATCCCCCCCTTCCTATTTTTGGCCGATTTTCGTCGTTAAATAAATTGTGTCCCCTTAATTTATTATTTAATTAAAAAAACTTCCGTATTGCTTCAAGTCTCTATGTCCCTCTTCATCAATCGTAGTGGCTGGGAAGCGGCCCAGTCAGTCACCAACTCAGAACCAGATAATTTCAATAGATGAGAGATCTAGAGAACGTTCTAACCAGGGCAACAGTCAAACACCCTCTGTGTCGAAGTAGGTCAGAACACGACAATATTCAATCTTGCTTTGCGTTATCGTGTTGAAAGATGCGTTTCTGAGGTCTCGAAGATAGGGAAAACCACAAGCCTTAAGATCTGAAAAATGTAACGCTGGTTGTTCATATTACCAACGACATAGAACAAGAGGTGTTCGTGTTTTGTGATAGCCCACGGGCTGTGGGTATCATCTCTTCATCATCCACGCGACCTAAGTTTGATGGGATAAAAGATTGACCCCTTTTCGCTTTCATAATAAAACTAGTTTATTATTATCTTAAATTATATTAAGCAAAACAACACAAGTCTAGGAGGCTATTGATCAAAAGTGATATGACATAAACTATAATTCTAACAAATAGCACATTAAACCACCGAATCTATATTTATAGATGATTCCTTAACTTACTAGAATCCACTCTAGTATTAAAGTTTAATTAAATCTATCTTACCGCTATTCCAAGGCGAACAGCTACCAGTCCTTATATCGTCAATATAATACTGTATCCAACTTGAACCGGCAAATGGACAATCTTCTGGCTTCGAATCCACTTAGAACTTTCCTTAGAACTTCACTTAGAACTCACTTAACACTCATAGAATTTCCCTAGCACTCTTCTAGCACTTCACGCGAATACTAAAAAAAGCTCCAATATATTCACATTCCTAGTCTGCATAATCGCGTTCTCTTCTTGAGTTGGTTGGAAAGAAATGCCATTCTGGCCCCAAGGACTTCCCAAAGGGGTTTTAGTAGAAGGCGCGATAAAGCCTCGTCGCATCTTGTAAATGGCTGATCATACTGTCATACCAGTATGCAAGCAGGACACACGAGTTCTCCTCAGTGCTTGCAGCAACAGATGTGTCCATATCAATGCTTCACGCAAAATTGAAACCGTTCTGAAAAGGCAATATTCTGCCACTCCTATATTCAGTTTTGTCGCTGGGTGCACTATTATAGCGGTGTGTCTCTATGCTACAGAAGCCGCAATAAAGGTTGCGAGCAGAGTCTCCGTGCTGCTCTACAGATCACATTGTTTGTGCGGATACTTGTCGTGCTGCAAACAAATCCCTTTCCTGACTCATGTCTAGTGATGTCGCTGTACAATCCTGCAAGGCCAATTTGATTACAGGTTTGTATTCAGGGTGGTTAGTTGCTGGAGAGCCCGTTAGAATCCTTCATAGTCTTCTGATGATTCTCTTAAACATATCGGTTCCATATTCGCAAAGCAGTGGTTGATTTCTACCAATACGAGAAGCAATACCGTGGAACAGTAAAGAACACTCTTGATAAACCACGATCCGGCCGTAATCAAATCCCAAGGGTGCTGGTAGCCATTTCTCCTTCTTACAAGAGGGATAACACAATCTTCTCACAACCAACATTTAAATGAGATTTCCGTATGAGAAACCCACTGCGTAACTTTCCTTTCATTCAGAATTTGAGATGTCATTTCTCCTGATGCGTCGCTTGATTGCGCTTAGATGCTAATCATTTACATATCCCAGCATTTAATTCCTTTCGTGTGAATTTGACGTTTGTATTAGCCTTTAGTGATGATGTTACACTCATAATGGCTAGCAGTGTACATTTTCTCAATACTCTTGGGTGATTCTGCCTTGACATTTTCAAATTTTCTCAAATATATACATTTTAAAAATCTGAACTTTAATGTTGGTAGGCTTTTTTATACACTAAACCTATGTTACACAGATATCTAATTACAGGTCATTAAATTATTTCATATGTTTTTCTTATTATTAATGCATTTTTCAATTAATTAAAGAAAGAATTAGCAGAAGAATCATTTTTTTAAGATAAAAACCTGAATATTTTTCACTTTTTCTTTACATTAAACATTCAAATCCTCAACTCATTTTGCTACAGGCAGTAAAGTCTTTTGTATTCCTAATGGTTAAGTAAAAATTGTGTTTTCCCGCATATACCCATCAGAAGAATTTTATAATAAAAATGTTATGCTGTTATTTAAAACTGAAAATAAAAAAGTCCTACAACAAAGTAAAAACATAAATATCTAACTACACTGTGTGACGTCTCTCGCGTCTTTCTGTTAACATAACTCCTATGTTCTTTGACGGCCACGATTAATGGCAAAACTTTTGCAACCCAATACAGAAGATAAACAAAAGATATTTATGCAAATGAGATTTACTATAAAAGGATAGAAGCTTTTGATGATAAGATATGGCGTGGCAGAAGCCTGGAAATATATGGCGCGGCAGGCTCAGAAGATAGTATTGTGGAATTATTCTGATCGATAGCGTGACAAAGCTTGAGTGTGTTATAGATAATATTCTCTGGGTCAAGGAAGGAGAACTGAAAAAGGTAATATTGGATATAGTAATTAGATGAATAGGATTATTAATGATAATTGAGATAAAGGATCTGGATTGCGTGATCTGACTTGAATACGTGATTTAATTTGGGCTTGACTCTCACTTTTAATTAAAATTGTCCAAATTAGAATTTAAGTAATATAAGTTAATCTTAATAAAAGTTGTATTAAAGGTATTATGTCTCATCATTTTGATAATCCACACCTCTAGCTTGCTGGAACCGGCGTTTTATGGTCATCACAGGATGGCTATGTCTCGCAATAACCTGACAATGTTAATTCTGGGTTAGGTAATGTAGGTGGAAGTACGGTTCTACCTGCAATGTACTTTCAGGGTCGGAGAACGTTGCAGAGTTTATAGAGTGTATAGATAACAACATACAGTTACTTGAGAATCCCAAAAATGTCTGTCATGTGCTTGCAAAAAGTCATCTCAGGGGAAGGGCTCCGTTGGTATTCGATATTTGGTTCGTTGTTGAGTGCAAAAATACAGCCACGGATTTTTGCGCAGCTCAAACTGAGCTTTCCGCGGTCAAAAATAAGAAAAATTTACAGTCGGAATTTTATGCATCAGCAGGGAAAGAAATCAGGATGCTACTGATTTTGTTTATAGATTACTAAAATAGAAGTTTAGAATTAGGAATGTCCCAAGCAGACTTACTTAGTGGATCATATTTTAGTTCGACTCGAACCACAGGTACAAGACTATGTGGAGGTGCAGGAAATCACAAAATGCGATACAACTTTTAGAAGTCTTGGCTAAATTCGAGAGAGATATTCTTGCAAATTACAAAGGGGTTATCAGGCGATAATGCCAGAAAAGACGAGGTCAAAATGCGCATAGGATACTATTTTGACTAATGAAGGTAGAAACTGGAGGAATTCTGAAATAAGACGTAGACCAAAATAGCAGAAATGAGTTTTACGAGAATAGCCGTCAAAATAATAGAGGGTTCTAGAGGAATAGGTTTAATAATAATGATCAAAAGATTCAACAACTTAGGGGTTACTCATTTTCGATAGAGCGAAATGATAATTTTAATAGAGGACCACCGTAGAAATAGAGAGGGTTCAGTGATAATTTCAATCGAGGCGATAGGACGCAAAGGGACGATTAAATATGTAAAGGTTAATGATCAACCTCAAGGTGTCGACAGAGACAATTAGACTTTCTCGATAATATAGCCGTAGAACTTCCCACGTTCCTATATTATTAAATAACACATTTTTTGAAAGCTATATGGGACACCGGAGCAGATAAATCATTATATCGGAAGAAGTATATAGAAAATATTTTTTTCTATAAGCCGTTAAAAATCGCGAGCTTGAGTAATAACAGCACAGGGTGCGAAAATGCCAAACAGGGGATTGTAGGAGTGAAGAGGTAGAGATCGGAGCAATTCGAAAAGAAATTGGTCATTCCATGTGTTGAAAGATTTAAAGAATACCCGCATGTGATACAGGTACATAGATTTCATAAGTGCGTCAAGAATCGTATTAGATTTTAATCAAAAATCGTTGAAAAATTCCAGATTCTCAAATAAATAAGGTGGTTGAACCAATTAAAGAGGAAGAAAAAGTTGAGATAGATTTATCTAAAACAAAATTGAAGTGATGAAAAACAAAAACTACAAAATTGTTTGAAGTAGGTTTAAGGGTTATTTCAGACAAACAGGTCTTACTCATGTTTTTATACTATGAAATTGACACGAGGAGATAACCCACCAGTAGCTTCAAGGCCTTATAAGTATGATCGCACTAAGCAAGCAATAATAGATTTTCAAAAAATATTTTACAGAGAGAGCTTGATTGTTCAATTCAGTCCCCATACGCGTCACCTGTTGTATTATGCAGAAAAATAGGTTTCACAGGATAATCGGAAGCATATAGATTTGCAGTAGACTATAGAAAATTAAATTCGATGCAAGTATCCGCGATACCCTTTACCGTTAATAGATGATTTATTAACGAACATACCATACAACAATAATGTCATCTCTTGATCTAAGAAGTGGGTAGTTCAAATGGCAGTAAACCCCAGCGATATAGTTAAAGGGCTGCATGGTAAAAGTGGCACTTATGTAACAAGCGGATGCCATTCAGTTTAATAAGGAGCAGCTCCCAATTTTCAAAAAGCAATTGACATAATCTAAAAAACCGGTGATAGGGAGGTTTGTGAGAGGTGTTTACATGGACGACGTTATTATTCTGCGTCTCCATCATTCCTCCTGCATGTTGAACATTTAGGGAAGTTTTTCGTTGTTAAGGATGCAGGATTGACATTAAATAAGGAAAAATGTAAATTCGGGTGCGATGAATTGAAATATTTGGGATTAATTATTAGTAAGAAGGAATTAAAACGGATGAGACAAAGGTTAAGAGCTATACAAGAGATGAAACCGCCCGTAACTCAAAAGAGGTTTCTACCAAGTTTTTAGGTATATCCCAGTGGTACGCAGAATTTATTAAAAATTATGCGGATGTTTGTGAACACTTTATAATCTTAAACGAAAATTTAAAAAATTTGTCTGGTCAATGAAGCACAAAGGCATTCGAAGGGTCAAAGGCGGCCAACAAAAGCGCCAGTTTAAAAATTACCAAACTTTCTGGAAGGAACCATTCGAGTTATTTACAGATGCCAGTTCGATTGGTTTGGGAGCAGTACTTAACCAACAAAACAGACCAGTGGTATTTGCGTCACGTACACTGAACAACGCAGGAAGGTACACAGTAACCGAAGAGAATGTCGAAGTAGTATGGGCGTTGAACAAATTTAGAACATATTTAGGAATATTACACCAATTAGGTAATAACAGATCACGCCACGTGCTGCACGCCTAACACATGGCAAAAAATTTGTCGAGTAGGATGATTAGATGGGCACTAAAAGTTAGCAAATTCAATATAGAATGGGAACGCATAGACCGGGAACTCAAAATGCATTAGCTGACATTGCTCAAGGAATCAGTATGTATAATTGGTGACAAAATGGTAATATAATAAAGATTTGGTACTTGCTTTAGCGGAAAGACAAATAATAAATGAACGAAAAATGACTAGAATTGGGTCATATATATAGATATTTAAAGCGGAAGATAACTCGGTTAATGCAACGTATATGTGAGAAATTGGTCCACGATTTCCGTTTAGTGAAGAGTTGTTATTTTATGCGAAACACGCAACGTCATTAGGTGAAATAGTGTATACATTCCAAAATCTTTAAGGAATGAAATAATAGAAATTTCATGACAAACCACTCGCTGGACACTTGAGCGAATTTAAAACGTATCATAAAATTCGGGACGTTTGTTATTTCCGTACATGAGAAAATTTATTGATCAATATGTCTCTACATGCCATATGTGCCAAGTTAATAACTATAAAACGCGTTACCAGCTGGTCGGTTAAATCCAATTATATCAAATTATCCAGATGAGATAGTGACATTGAATTTGTTAGGCCCGTATCTATATCGAAATAAGACGTAACCGCTATATTTTTAGTAATAACCAGATGTTTCAGCAAATGAACTTGAAGTATACCTCTTAAAAAGGCCTCATCTCATTATAATGGCGAATATTTTTTTTTTGATACTTTATATCGCGTTATGGGCTCCAAATAATTAATAAGTGATAATGGTCCCCAATTTATATCCGAAATTTTTGAGCACTTAGAGTGAAAGATTAGGCATAAGGCATGTGAACTGTTGCATATCGACCACAAGCAAATCGGACTGAAAAGAAAAGTTAATCGAATATAGATTGCAAATGATTTAAGTATATTAATGATCAACACGATACTTGGGATCAATTCTTACGTGAGTTTCTTACGCTATTCGTACAGCGGTGAATGAAACAACGGGAAAACTGCAAGCTGTAACGGGCCATTTTAGGTCGAAAATTGATTACACATTTCAAAAACTAGTTACATTATCGGAAAGTTCAAAATTCAAAATCAAAATATAGAGGTTATTCAGGGGAAGCTAGACTAAGTACGAAAATTAAACAGGAAAGGTGGGAAAAAATATTATAATAGACGTAGAAAAGACATAAAAATAAGGTAAATGATTGGGTCTTATTGGGAAACACACCCTGTAAGTTCAACAGCTAACAAAGTATGCGCTAATTTAAACAAAAATTTTGAAGGACTTGCCCATAAGTCTTAAAGTTTAAAAATTTTAATAATATTGTAATATGGAAATCGGGAAAAAGATTAACAGTTAACGTAGATCAAATAAGAATATATATCGTCATAGGAAATGTGACGAGGTCGAATTAGGAACAGGTATCCCAAATGGTAGCAAAAGATCAAGTCAGGAAACTCGTACTTCGGAAGCACCAAAGTTAAATGAGTCACAATATGGGAAAGAAAAATCTGCGGTGAAACGTAGGTTAGAGGCAAAAGGGATTGGCGGTAACCAATCAAATCAATATAAAAATACAGAAGGACCCATAAAAAACAAATCACTGGTCAGATCACTACCTGATTCGTAGGGAATGAAGAAAAACAAAAGGTTTAAATATAACCAGAGACATTAAAAAGATCCAGGTGTCGAGAGCAGGACCCACAAAGAAAGTGGCAAAAGAAGGAATGCACAATATGTAATAAAAGACAAATGTCATCCAGTACTATTTCCAAAAGCAGGAAAGAATGAGAAAGAGAGTGCACTGAAGTTACAGATGAAGCAAGATACAGTTTAAGACACGACGGAGAACAGAAGAACCCAGACCAGCCAAGGACACAGTTGGGAAGGCAAAGGAAAGGACGACAAGGAGATTACAAGCCTTACAACAAGAAATTCCAGTACAACCAAGGAATGAAGAGTGATGACACCTCATCGTTGAACGTGAATGTGGGAGAAAGAAGCTTATATAAAAATCAGGTTGTATTGTTTCATTTTTTATGATCTTCCAACAAGTGGTCGGAAAAGAATTATTGCAGAGAAAGGAAGTCTCGGGCGGTGCTTAAAGTTATAAGCCAAGTCCAAACACTACAATGAGTGTTCATTTAATTTTGGAACTTTGACTTGTTAAAATTTTTCTGAAAACATTTGTATCCACATTTGTTTGCTTCGATGTATGACTTCGTGAGATGCGAAAATTCCTTTGGTTATTTGTCATAATAATAGTTTATTGAAAAATGTTTGTAATTGTATAATATGTGTATATATATATGTTGTTGTATTATTTACGTATAGAGGCATCTGGTTCAGGAAACGCGGCTTGAGTCAGGGGCACTAACAATAATAACTAGCAGGCGCGCGCGGCTCATTGGGAAGTTTTGTTGAAACCAGATGTGGGGATGGAGATGAAAATTTATTGTGATATATAAATAATATATAATTGTGAAATTGATTAATATTATGGAAATAGAGACTCAAACAGTTTTCATTTCAGGAGACTGACAGAAAATCTTGAAAACGCAATTGTAGCTTCAACAAGAAGGGGAGCGACAGTGCCAGCTCCATATGCAGTGTTAGATTGGGTCTGCGCACCCAGAGGTAATTGTTTTAAGGTGTATAAATATTTTAAAAGTAATTGGAAATGTAAAAGTGAGAGTGCAGGCATAAATTAAACAGTAGTATTAATGTTGGCCTAGTTATTGGAGTAAAATTTATTGTCACGAGTTTAAATTTAAATCGAATATTAATTTAATTCTAAGATGAGTAATGAAATTAAAGTCAAGATTTTGGAAATTATAAAAGTTAAAATTTAAGGAATTGTAAAATTGCAATGAAAATTAAGAGGTAATATTGGAAATTATAAAGAAAGTTAAAATGAAAGTTTAAGATTAAAATTTAAATAAAACTCAGAAAGCGAAGAAATTTAGAAATAGAGATTTAGACACGTAATTTATTAAGGGCATTGAGAACCCTTAAGTAAATCACGTTTTTCTTCTTGGAGGGGGTTGTGACGCGTCTCTCGCGTCTTTCTGTTAACATAACTCTATGTTCTTTGACGGCTGATTAGCGGCAAAACTTTTTCCAACCCAATACCAAGAAGATAAACAAAGATATTATGCAAATGAGAGATTTACTATAAAAGGATAGAAAGCTTTGATGATAAGATATGGCGTGGCAAGCCTAGATATAGCGCGGCAGGCTCAGGAATAGTATTGGAATTATTCTGATCGATGGCGTGACAAAGCGAGTGTGAAATCTTGCGGATCAAATTAGCAGTCCGATAGTTTTATAAAAAGAATAGAAGCCTAAGATAAAGAAGTTGGAATCTTCATATATAAAGTTTATAGATGTATTCTCTAGGTCAAGGAAGGAGAACTGAAAAAAGGTAATATTGGTTACCAGTAGGAGTGAATGAATAGGATTATTAATGATAATTGAGATAAAGGATCCAGTTGCGTGATCTGACAGATAAATTGATTTAATTTGGGCTTGACTCTCACTTTAATTAAAATTGTCAAATTAGAATTTAAGTAATATAAGTTAATCTTAATAAAAAGTTGTATTAAAATTATTATATGTCATCATTTTGAAGTAATCCCACACCTCTAGCTTACGCGGAACCGGCACGACATGGTCATCACAGGATGAAAATATGTCGCAACTTCTCTGTAACGTCGTCAGTAGTAAGCAAACAAGAAAATTTGTCACAGCCTCATTTTAAAATTAAAGCTTGGTATTTGTATTTGCTTCATGGGTTACTAAAAATCAATAATATGCCAAGCCTGGCGGACAGTCTATTTCACTGGAGATCGATCTTTATTCGAAGGAACTCGCTAATCCCGTTCTTTTCGGGCTCCTCTTCAGATTACTCCCATCAGGGCTCTACATCAAGTTTTCCATTCAGGCCTCGATCTCCTTCTCAATCCAAGGCTCTATCTCCAGAAGTTTTTTTCCTCTCCGTCCGTCCAGGGCTCCATCTGTCTCGCACTCAGGTTTCTTCCTCTCTCCGTCCGTCGGAGTCCTCAAAATCCACCCCTTTTAAACACCAGGGCAGGTTTGCAACACGCCCTCGTCTTCATTGGCAGGTAAAAAAGGTCTGCCCTCCGTCCCGGGCTGCACAGTACCATTTGCGGCAAACACAAACACATTCCTCGTCTGTCTGGAATCAAGGGCGCCATAATTCTCATCAACTACAAACTCCCATTCATCTCACCACCTGGGTCTCATAGCCCTATTACTCTAGGCACCGACTTTCATACGAGCTTCGCCTATATGTCAACCTATTGTCACCAGCATTCTTTAGCCATTGTAATTCCAGACGATGTCTGCCGCGCTTGTCCGAGGCCAGACAACAAACAATGACCCCATGGCCACGTGCTCTTGTCACCTAACGTCTGTTTGGGGCCATAAAACTTCAGATGAATAGATGGGTGAGGTTCACCCCCAATCGAAGACGTCACAACACACAAATGCATACATTTTTCACCCTAAATTTACCCTTTTTAAAATTTCTCTTTTATGTAAAAACTATCATAAGAAAGTGGCAAGCATCTTTTCACCGTGTAACGTCGTGAGTAGATAGCAAACAAAGAAAATTTGTTACAGCCTCATTTTAAAATTAAACAGTATTTATTTGCTTCATAGGTTACTAAATATGAAGTAATAAAGTCCAATAAATATGCCAAGCCGGTGCAGTCCGTCTATCTCACGGGAGTTCAATCCTTTTTCCCGAAAGCACTCTCAACGCCACCGGCGTTCATCCTCTCTTCTTTCTATCCGTTCCTCTCTAATCTCTTTTCTTTCAGGGCTCCTCTCCAGTTTTCTCCATCCAGGGCTCTCTCCCTCTCGTCTCCATCCAGGGCTCTTCTCTCGTCACCTAAAAAATCCCCCTTTTAAACACCAGGGTGGGTTCACAACACGCCCCTCGTCTCTTCTCATTGGCAGGCCAAAAAAAAGTCTGCCCTCGTCCCCGGGCCACATTCGTGTACTATTTGTGCGGCAAACACATTCCTGGTCCGTCTGGAAACTAAGGGCGCCATATTCTTATCTAACTTCTGAACACCCTTATCCATCACACCACCTGGGTTTTATCATCCCATTCTCTCAACACCGGCCGAGGCGACAGGATTCTTTCATACAGGCTTCGCCTATTGTCAATGGGATTCCGACTCTCTTTGGATATTGTAACTTCCAGAATGGGTGTCGGCGTTTGTCCAAGGTCAGACAATAAACAATGACCCCATGGCCACGTGCTCTTGTCACCTAACATCTGTTTGAAGCCATAAAACTTCGCATGAATAGAAGGGTGAGGTTCACCCCCAATCGATGACGTCACAACCGTTTAATTATGAAAAAATCAATCTAAAAAAATATTTATCCTTACACGTCTACAATGATCAATCTAAGCTCTCCCAAGTAATTCCTGGCGATTTTCTTTTAAACAAGTATAATATATATATATATAATTAAGTCAATTCCTACTTAGATTAACAAAGAAAAATTTTATTTTAGCTACTTTTTATTAAATAGTTACAATTAATATACCGTAAAATCCGGCGTATAACGCGCACCCATACTTTTAAACTGAAATTTTTAATTTTTAGGTATATTCGCCGTATAACGCGCAAGAAACCTGTAATGTACGCGCGCAATGTTCTTACGTTTTGAAGTCATTTATTCGGCGTATTATTATAAGCTTTAGAAAAAATAGTATACTTCTAGAACTACAACCCTTTAAGTTCATAAGGAGTGCAATATCTTTCAAATAAACAGTATTTCGATACTCATACAAGTCTAATTTTTTTCTATGCTCAACTTTTTTTTTTATTTTTAAAGCTCACATTTTTAAAACCGGTGTATAACGCGCACCCCTAAATTTCGATCTTAATTTTTGAGTTAAAAGTGCGAGTTATACGCCGGATTTTACGGTAAATATGTATATACATATGACAGAATGCCAACATTAAGTGGTAATTAATTTTTATTAATTATCATTAAAGTAACGTATTGTCATCCAAAACAATCGTGTATAAAAAATTTGAGTTCAACTGAATACTTTAACAAGCGAGAAAAAAAACCTTTTCAAGTTTTGACACAAGTCGCCAAAGGGTAGCTAAGTCGCCAGAAATGATGCCAACATGATTGTATTTGTAATAATTAAATGAAATGAAAAAAAAATTGACCGATGAATCGAACCCAGACCTTGCGCATAGTATGCAGACGACATATCAACCAAGCTACGAAATCGTTAGAGGAAATTGAAATTTAATTATATAAAAACTAAGCATAAATTTCGAAGGCTTTTTTCTCCGAATTGACTGGCCATTCGGTGGAATTACATTGAGGGTTGAACACCCTAAAGGAGTACTACTACTACACCAAGTCTCGACCCGAAATGAATTTCCTTAGTCGTGCCCTCTCCTTGTAAGATTAAAATTTCGCGCATTGCAATTTGTCTTCTGAATTCTGTGCATCATTCTAAAAATTTATCTGAAGTTGGTTAGGCGATATATTTGACAATAGCAAATTTAATTCGCATTCTAAGCTAAGTTAAGGGATTAGAAACAGATTTGTGACGTTCGAATAATGGTAAACGAAACTTGAATTGAGAATTCTGAAATTTCTTGTGGTGTTTTTATCTGTTGACGTGCTATAAAAAAAATTAACTGACAAAATGAAGCAATATATGGGTTTTTTCAAATATTAAAATAGTCTTTATTTTTCTAATTCACTATATAAAAATACGAGAAATAGATGACAAAAGCGTTGAAATTATGAATTGTTAGTTAATTCGCGAGGTTAATGTATTTTTAAATTGGGGGAGGGAGAATGACATCTGTGTGAATGTGAAAATAGTAAAGAATTTCAAGTAAAATATTTTCAAAAAGATAGTCCCAAAGAACACTACCACATTTTGTTCAAAAAAAAACTACAATATCTCGATGAAAAAAAAAAATTATTTAGAGTCTTGAATGAAAGGCAATATACTTTGAAACGATAAAACACACCTGCTGCCAGTAATATTCAATATATGAGAAAATTTTTGACAGTATAGTATTTTCCCTTTAAAAGCAAAAAAAAAGGGAAAAAAAGTTGTATCATACCAAGAATGTTATCACGGTATTGGCAGACTGGACCACAAAATATGTAGTGATTCCGAACTTAAAGAAAATGACCATCGTTCCAGCGTGGAGGAAGTCAGGTCAATAAATTCTTTTGCAAATACCCCCTCTGGGGCGATAGTGAGGAGAGTTATCTCTTCTGATAAGTGGTCATTTTTAGAAATTTTAATTCATCTTTGACAGCCGATGATAAGTTGTTGACAGTTGACCATTTAAGTTGCACTCTGGTATGTTATCTCGGGGCCATTTTCCCAGTTATGCAAAAAAGGGCCTCAGGGGGTTTTTTATATTTTTGGGATTTTTTGAGCTTTTTAAAACCCTTTTTTTAGATTAAAAAAGCTTCTAAAATATCTCCCATTTTTTTAAAGGAACTGAAAGGAAAGGAACGTAGAGAATAAATGTGATGTGTATTGGTAAATTATACATACCGTATAATCCGACGTGTAATGCGCACTTTCAATAAAAAAAAAAATAAGATTGAAATTTATGGGTTGTGCATTACACACCACCACCCCCCGGGATAAAAAAAAGGATAGTGTTGAAATTAGATTTTGCAAGACCTAAATACTTTTTTATTTAAAAAGAAATGACACACCTTATATGACAGTGTTTTCCAAACTTTCAATTTTGGGACTAATTTTCATCAAGTTTTCATCGCCCCCTTCCTTTACAATAACAATGTATTAAAAGCAATAGTAATGCTGAGCTCAAACTAAAAACGACTTTAATTAAACACGTGCAAGTTATCAAGATAAGTTTTAAACGTTGTACATGTCAAACCGGGGGTCAGTAGTAATTACTAAATTTATTTTTTAAATTTTGATAGATAAATGAATTATCAAATACTTTGTGCAGAGTACTGTTACATTTTTTAAAATATCCGATAGTTTGAACCGGGTTTTTCAAAAAGGGATAAATGGATAATATTTATGATATTTGGTCACTTAGATTGAAAAAGATATAAAATTGTTTTAAAAAAAAAGTATTAAAAAAAAAAAATTATTTTTGGAATATTTTTACAAAAAAAGAACATAGAATGACCCATTTTCAAAATATTTTCCCGTTGGAAAAAAAGTTTTTATTATAATAATATTTTTTCCGTATATAGATAACCCCTTTCCCCAGAGGCTCAACAGATTTTTGAAATATATAACTTAGAAGTGGGTTTATCCCTGTTTTACGACAACAGAGGGGGGAAATTTAAGAAAAAAAGCCGATAATTATTTCCCCGTGGGGGGGTAACGCTGAAAATAATGTGAATTTATTCAAAAATCCCCGTTCAGACTCTCTGGGGAAATCTTTACTTATATAAAACCCCGCGCGAAATATTATTTTTAGCAGCATTTTTTTTAAAAGGAGAACATTTTTAAAAAAAAATTATTCTAAGTTCTTTTTCCAAAATATGTATTTAAATAATTTTTTTTGTCCAAATGTCCCAAAAAAATTTTATGCATGTATTCTAATCTAAGTGACACTAAATATCATGAAAAAATTTTCCATTTTGCTCTTTTGAAATCACGGTTCCAACGTATGGATACCTTAAGTATATTATAATAGTGTGAATGGTATTTTATTTTTAATATCAGCACGTATTTTGTTTTGCTTCCTTTTAGTATATTGATAATTATTTTAAAATTTTGTTTTCGACTTTACGATATTTCCTTCCCCACATACCTAAAGATTATTACCCCTAGGAGGCGCATCCCCCTGTTTGAGAAACGCTGCCTTTTGAACTTTCATGATTGGGGAAATGAAAAAAACGTCATATATGTCTTGTTTTGTTTTGGGACATCATCGAATTCTCTTCCATCTTCACCATCATTTTCCATAAATAACTTTCATCCGTTCCATCCATATTGTTATTCTACTACATTTTTTAAATGCCTTTTTTTGTTATGCTTTTTATTTCATTTCATGTTTTAGTTATCCCCACAGACTTTTCTAGACTTGAAGGTGGTTTTGAATGTTAAGTAAGATGAGGTTTTACGGTGAATATACCCAAAAATTATATATAAAAAAAATGCAGTTTGAAAGTATAGGGGGCGTTATTACGTCGGAATATAAGGTGGTGTATTCTGTGTAAAGTTTTTACACTTGTCAAACGGGGCGTATTTCCAAGCCGTTAGATGAACCGAATAAAACAAACACTTTTCAGGCATATATTTTCTAGTTATTCGTTGTAACATTTATTGACAACAGCTGTTCTAGCCTTTGATATTCCATGGTCTCAAAATAATAAGCATTTAATTGTTTATGTGTGGGAAATTAATTTCAGCAAAATCAGACATTTTCTTAGATGTTTTCCCAAAAATGTTGCCATTCCTCTTCCCCACAAAAAGAAAGGGATTATATGATAGTTTTTTTCTTTCTTTTTTTAATTCGAATGCAACGGTAATGCATTCACCTATACCCGGTTGATTGATTGAATATTAACGTCGCACTGTTGTTTCACGAGGGTTTTTGGGGCGGACCACGGGATTTTGAACCATGGTCAAGGATGTGGGCGACACCTGAGCTGGACCCCTTTTCCCAACTACCACACCATGCCAACGGAAGGACGTTTGAGCTCTCGACAGATTTAACGTATCGCTGCCCTACATGGCGGGTCTCGACCATAAATGAATTTTTAGTCGTGGCCCTCCTTGTTACAAAAAACAAAGTTCACTATGAAGATTACGAACAAACCGAGTGATTGGTCCCGAGGGGTTGGAGCAAACCGTTTGTTATTGTCTTACATTCTTAAATGTTATTTGTCATCTAATTTGAACAACAGAAGTCACACTTCGGTTTGAATTACATGTATAAAAAAACAATTTTCAACAATACAGTACAAAAAAGTTTTGGTATTAGATTTAGTTTTATAATTTTCCCAAAATCAAAAAATCAAAATTGTTTGACGCCATGTTTATACCCCGTTAAATATTTCTACAGAAAAAAAAAGGGGACGTTTTTGGGAAAAGGATCGCCACCCCGTTAGAACAAAACCAATGACTCACAGAAATAACGTCAGAACGAGGACGC
>BMAV01014281.1:19680-36068 GCA_019973955.1 Trichonephila inaurata madagascariensis | reverse complement strand
ATATATATATATTTGGGCTTTTGGAGCTCATGTTCATGCAAAAATACCATTTAAATATTTAAGTGTTTCGCTTCTTGAATACTTTAGTATATATATATATGTAAATGAGGAAAAAGAATCTATTTCTCATTCATTCAACACTCATCCCGAGATTATCTACAGACTTGAAATTTAATAAGCATGATTCTTTTGTTGAAACCAATGGCTAGAGGGGTTAAGAGGGCGTAATAAATAAAATTGCCGTTATCCAGCTATTAATCTTGCGGTCTTGCAATTTGCTAAGTGTGCTGCTTTTGTTGAATAGACATCCGCTAAAAGTGTTTCGAAGAAATCGACTCCCAAGAAGGGGTACGAGAGTGTATAAATAAAATAAATCTGCTTAACTTTTAAACCAATAAACTTGGATTTCGGTAAGCACGTTTCTTGAGTTGAGAACAGGTTTATCGGAAATCGACTCACAAAGGTGGTTGCGGGGTATTGTGGGGCGTTACAGATAAAAGTTGCGCGTAAGGTTTACAAAAAATAAACATTTTTAATCATAATTATTAAAATACAGAGTCAATAAATATTTTTGTATAGGTCACACCTATCGTAACTTTAACCCTCCAAGCGGTCTGCACGTAAAATTCCGCCATTCCAGAGATGCTTTTCTGCTATCAAGCAAGATTTCCAAAATCGGCCGAGCCGCATTCTTAAAAATACGGCTCCACCTCTTTTGAGAACCCCACCTAAAAGCAAAAAAATATGTGCGGTGCATTTTTGAAGCATCTCCAGAATGGCAAGACTTTAAGTGCAGACCGCTTAGAAGGTTAAATCGTTCAATTAAAAGCTCCTAACTTTTATTTAATTCACTTTCGTAAATCAGAATAAGATATTTTTAGCAATTTCCACAAACAGAAAAAAGTTCCTTATATTGTATAACTGTAACTAATAAAAACATTCTTCTTTTAAGCTATTCGACTATTTTATTTCAAGATATCATTGGAGTGAAATAAGTAATACGAAAAAAAAATGTGAAAAGGAAGTTGGTCTCGAAGGTCCTATATTGAGGAAACAAAATAGAGTTAACTGAAATTGTGATATGCACATTTATGCAAACGAGTTCAAAATGTTTTATTCAACTCAAAAATCACAATTATCTTTTCCTTAATACTTCCAGTTTCGTAAATATTGATCCAGTCAGTTTGTACCCTTTTCACCACAAGCATATTAGATTATTCTCTACTTCACTTAAAGGAAGTATTCTGGGATTCATCGCTGGGCAATATTCAACTTTAATCGTATGAGATCTTGATGATCAACTAGAATACAATTTAGACAAATCTACAAGTGTGGCAGGGCTCTTAGACAAATGTTATTTGTTTATCTAATTTCCGCGCTTTGCTCTTTAACCATTTGACGCCAAGCCTCCTAGTACCGACTGATGATGTCGTTATACATTCGGGCATGGCCGCAGAGTGGGCAGGCCTCGTTAGCAGCCAGGACAAGCCAATGGAGGTATACTCCCAAAAAGTAATTTCTGGTGGTTAGGTGAAAGCGAACAACAACCTTCGTCTCTTTCCATGTGCATCGAGATATAACCTACAAAGGCCAGAGTTTCCCATGGCTTTCTAAGGCTCATGATCTTTTGGGTCACGATAGTGTATTTGTCAATGAATGTGGAAATAATGATCTGATACAAAGCTGAGATACAAAGGGGCCTTTCGGTTGGGATCACTCGGCTCCCTGCCTGGGTTTTTGGTCGTCTCTCTCATTGCCAGGGATCCCAACATGGCTTGGGACCGACTGTAAGGCCACAGCCCAGCCAATGGGGAGTAAAGTTACACGCGTCCGGGGCATTCCTCAAGCTACAGGTGCTCCCTGAGTGGTACTAAATGTGTAACAGTGATCACCGTCATCCGAGCCTCCAAGAGATCGCTACAAGCTAAGAATGAGGCCACAGACTTTTGAAGTAAAAGAAAGTGACCTTCTCAGTACGAAGACAATCACCTCTAGACAAATGTCTTTAAGGCAGTGTTTCTCAAACTTTCAATACTTGCGACCCAATATTCAATCAGAATTTTCATCGCGCCAACCTTCTACACAATAACAATGTATTGAATTCAATAACACTATACTTTTACGCTAAGGCTACAACTCGACTTTAACCTCTTAAGTGTCGCACGCGTATATATACGTCTTTACAAAGCATGATCTTTTCTGTGCACTACCATCCATAAAATTATCCCAAAGGATTTGGAACGCATTAGAAAGAACTTGACAGTGTCTCCAAAGGCCTTACTTACTTACTTCAGAAGATTTATTTATTTATTCATTTTCTCCTCCCCCTCCCACACACCAATACATCTCATACGCGCGCCTACGTGGAAAACGATGGTATTGGGGAGCAAATCGCGTTGTTTTTAATATGCAGTTCAGGGATTAATGCTAAACTGTACAAGTTAGAAGATGAGGGTTAATTTTTTTTATATAATTTTATATATGACAAGCCCACGGGGTCACTGGTAATTATATTAAACTTGTTCTTAATTTAATATTGTTAAATTAATTATGAAATACTTTGTGCAGTACTGATACATTTATAAGTATATTATATCAGTGTAAATATGTACTTTATTTTTTATTGTGTCGGAATATATTTTGTTTGTTTTTAATTTAGGTAAATTAACATTTTTTTTAAAAAAACAATCTTTTGTTTTCGACTTTTTAATATGCTCGCGCCCCCCTCGCAGAGTTATCACGCCCCACAGTTTAAGAATCCCTGCTTTAAGGCACTTGTGAAAATAATTTTGCCACGTCAAAGCGCTTGAAGTGTTTTAATTTTTTGGGAAAGCTGTAACACGTTTGATATAAGGCAATAATAGGTTACTTTAATTCAGGGTTGTTGATCGATTCCTGGCTTGTGATTGATTGATTGAATTTTAACGTCGCACTGTTCAGCTACACGAGGGTTTGTAGCGACGGACCACGTAATTTTGAACCGTGGTCAAATGACGTGGACGACACCTGAGCGTTTCTTTCCTTCAGAGTCAAAGTCGAATATATTCTTCAACCATCGACTACAATGCGAGAAAGGTTCGATAGATAGATTTCTCAGTCGAAACGTTTACCCGAAATGCAGGAGACAAATTAAGTAAGGAAATAAATGCTGAAAGAAGCAAGAAAATAATACTTTTTCGAAGCTTTCTTATCCCCCTTTTTTTACATGCCTTTCTCATTGTCTTGAATATAGGAAGAAATCATTTCAAAATCTGCTGTTCATTCGGGAAGAAGACTTGAATTGATACAACCATTGACAATAAAATTCATTTTTCATGACTGCAAATACAATTTCTTTTAAATAAATGGAAAAAAAGACACATAAACACGAAAAAAGCAATACGAATAATAGCTCTAAGTAATCCCGCCTACTTATAATAAATTATTATACTTAAGCGCAATATTGTATTTTGTAAAATATAATATTCTTCAGTTACTTCCCCTTATATCTTAATATTATGGAAGTAAACAATCCCATATTTTACTATCTTCTTTAATTACTGTAGCGAATTCTCACGTGTGTTTCAATTAACTAATGTTTGGAGTTTTATTACGACGGTTTTCAATGTGAGAACTTTGCCTTGTAATGCAACCATGGTATATCCAAGTTTCCATCACCATTTAAATACAGAAGCAGTAAATAGATGACGGAGAATAGAGAAAGGATTTGAAAATAATTACTTTAGAATACACCAATATTTGCGTTAGAGAATGGTAGTTAAGGTATCCGACTACGTTCGGAACCGTGATTTTGCAAAAGCGTATAAATGGATAATATTTATGATATTTAGTGTCACTTATATTAGAAAATGTATATAAACTTGCTAAAGAATAGTATTACAATAAAAAATTATTTAAGTATAATATTTTGACAAAAAATGAACATAGTATGACCAGTTTTGCCTTTATACTGCTCAGAACTCTGTACAGAGGTTCAACTAGAATTTTTGAAACATATAACTTAGAAGTGAGTTTATCCATGTTTTACGACAACACAGGGGAGAAATTTTAAGAAAAAAAGCCGATAATTATTTCAATGGGTTGTAACTATGAAAATAATGTGAATTTTTCAAAAATCATAATTGAGCCTCTGTACAGAGGTCTGAGCTATATACAGGCAAAATATTATTTTAAAAGAAGCATATTTCACAAAAGGAGAACATTTTGAAAAAAGGTTTTTCTAAGTTAATTTTGTCGAAATATTGTATTTAAATAATTTTTTTGTCAAAATCTCCTTAAAACAATTTTATGCATGTATTCTAATCTAAGTGACACTAAATATCATGAAAATTATCTGTTTATGCGCTTTTTTAAAATCACGGTTCCGAACGTAGTCAGATACCTTAAGCAATAAAAATGGAACTTTTGCAATTTACAGTATTGTAACAAAGAGATTGAATCGGAAAAAAGAACCTCAGAGTATACTTTCTGGAAAATATTAATGTATCTTTATGGTTTGATATATAGATGCTTAATTTATAGATACTTACCATTATAATTCATATGTATCTCTTTAATTTCAGTCAAGAAACCACTCCATTCGTATAAAAATTGTCGTGAGCACACATCCGTGGAGGTGTGAGGGTGCACCAAATCAATTGACAATTTAGTAAATTCAAACACGACTATTCAATAACTATTGAATCCCTTAAATGTCTGTAATGATTCATTCAAGTACTTAGCTCTGACGAGTAAATCTGCATCAAGAACAATCTCCATAAGTAAACTCTCCTGATTCTATTACTCAAACTCCAGTTGCTTCAATTATTCTGTCACTATTTTTTCCGCTGCAGCATGAAAACAATCAACTTCTCTTAATTGTACATTTTACTTGACTTTAAATAGTAACTATCATCAACATAAATCACGGTTCCTCCACAGAAAGAGGTTTTATAATCATACAACGTAATCGACAGAATTTTCCCTAGAAGATAAATAAAATTCTCGAATAGAACCTGTTACAGATTGTTTTGGATATTCTGATTGAAAAGAATAAAATCTATGATGAACTGCTATAATGTACGTGGTAATTTTTGATCCAGCGTTGTCATAAATTCGTAATCTGTCACATTACAAGCAAATCCTTTTCTAAACATATTACTCCCATACTTTATCTATTTATTTTTTTATCTGGATTTATTATCTAGAACATATTTCTTTAGATTTGAATCGGTATAGTAACAATATGGATAACTCATACTTTCATACTGCATGCAGTAATTGTGGCTTATATTGTTCCTAGTATTCGGGAAGAAATATATATTTCTGGGTATATGCAATTTATACTTCAATTTGTCTACACCTGTAGCATTAGAAAGATATACGTAGAAGACTCTGATTACTCTTATGCTATGAATTTAATTTTTAATGAAAACATGCGAATAATTTTAAATTATACTCTATCCAAAATTGTATGTTTTATGAAATTTAAAGGTTTTTAATGATTAATGGGTTGTTCTCAACTATTAAAAATATATTTTTATTTATTGGAAAAATGAGAACAGAAAAAAAGTCTGAGAGTTCCTTTCAAAACGCTAATTATATTTTTATTAGAAAACTTAAAGTACTGCTATGCACATTAAATTAATACATAACCATTTCATTAATACTCGCGCATTTTATAGAAAAAAAAAGGAATCTATGAATCGAATGTATTTATAAGCTGATACGCTAATTTACATATTTATACGTAATATATAAAACTAACACTATATTTACGTTGTTTTTTATGTGATTCAAATATCTATATTTAGACAAAAATATTCCATAATTAGCTACCAAATTAATATCATAATATTTTGCCTAAAGGGAATATTGTTCTTAATAATATTAAGAGAAACAAAGATGATTTACGATAAAAATGAAAATCTGTTTACTGTATGTCTTGTATTAAAAACCTTTTCAAGCACTTCTTCGAAAAACAATTACTAAAATTCGATGTTAACGCATTATTATAACAAATTCATGTATCTTGTGCCAAACAGCAAAACTAAAAACATCAAAATCTGAGTTTTTGCCATTTCACTTTGCTATCTTTGCACAAAGTTGGTAAGATACCAAGCTTCCCCTAAATAATTTAATCTAATGCCATTTGATGAATTTTTAAGAATAAAATTTTCAAACAAACCATCAATTGCATAATAGATGGAAAACAGAAGTCGAAGCTGTCTGCTGTTGCACAGCAAATGATAAAATCTTTTTCCAGTGTTTTACGCTTTAGGGGCTTGATACACAGGAGTTTCGAGTGAACTGCTGTGGGCTTTTGATACTGCAATCATTCCTCGTCAAGAAAAAAAAAAGTCATAACGAACATTCGGGAAATAATTTTTTTTAATCCTGCCTCTAAGGATATTAGTGAAAATTGTATCAACGATGATGCGGTTTCCAGATAATAAATATGTACATTTAATCCTTTAACAAGTGTAATCTTCGAATGCATGCAAGATAATTTCTCTTTTCCTTATTTGTGTCCTTTGTATGCCCATATCACTCGGAATTGTTGGGGAAATGTTTTTTCCTTGGGGAGGGGGGAGGAGAGAATACTAAGTTCCTGAGAGGATACTTAACACTTCAAATTAAGAAGGATTTTTACTAAAATAACCTCATGGGAGTTTTTATTGGATGTCTGTGTATATTTTATTCCAACGCAACATATTCTATTTAGACAATAATTTTTGGTATCCATTAAGGCATCCCACTACGTTCGAAACCGTGATTTTGTAAAAGCGTATAAATGGGTACTATTTATGATGTTTAGTGTCACTTAGATTAGAAAATGTATATAAAATTGTTTTAAGAATAGTATTACAATAAAAAATTATTTAAATACAATATTTTGACAAAAAATGAATTTAGAATGACACGTTTTCAAAATATTCTCCTTTTGTGAAAAATGCTTCTATGATACTAATATTTTGCCTGTCTATAGCTTAGACCTTTGTACAGAGGCTCAACTAGAATTTTTGAAATATATAACTTAGAAGTGGGTTCATCCATGTTTTACAACAACGGAGGACAGAAATTTTAAGAAAAAAACGCCGATAATTATTTCAAATGGTTGTAACTCTGAGAATAATGTGAATTTTTCAAAACTCTTAGTTTAGCATCTGCACAGAGCTCTGAGCTATATACAGACAAAATATTATTATGATAGACGTATTTTTCACAAAAGGAGACAATTTTGAAAAAATGTTATTTTAAGCTTTTTTTTGCCGAAATATTGTATTTAAATAACTTTTTTTTATAAAATGTCCTTAAAACAATTTTATACATGTATTCTAATCTAAGACATTAAATATCATGAAAATTATCCAATTATGCGTCTTTTTTAAAATCACAGTTCTTAACGTAGTCGGATACCTTAAACAAATATTATTTAGTACATTACAATGCTCTTTTAATACTTAAAAAAAACTGCATTGTATTACTATTTTAACACCAGGAGAAGTCAAAAAATAAAAACAATTTTGCAATTTCTTTTTCCAAGGTTTTACAAAAGATCTAGTATGAAGCGCTGAATGTGAAAGGTAGTCGGAAACACTTCAATTCAACTTGTCACTCGTCTTTCAAAGTAGTCATTGGGGTCTGGGAGACCGTTGAACATGGCGATCTGCACCAAGGAGGAAACGAGGGCAATGATTCGCTTTTTGTTCCCTTAGGTGTGATATGTGTGTTGGGTACTAGCCACCCTTTCATCACTGTACCCTTAACGACGACGATACTCAGTGCTTGACGTCAACGGGCTGCCCGATCTTTTGACGTTACATTGTGAAGTTCTCTGTTTGAAGAGCTCTTTTCATTCGTATATCTTGCTTCGCGATAAACAGCGGTCACCATACTGTGGTTGCATGCGACGAATAATTTCCGCATGTTTCACACCTTCCGCAAACAGAAAGTGAATTATTCTCCTCCTTGGTGCAGATCGGCAATGGAGCTACCATGTTGAATGGTCTGCACTGCAACTAGGGATTGCAATATCGGACCAAAATTTCAATTAAGGTATTTGGTATTTTTTAGATCTTATTACCGGGATACCGGTTTTAATACCGGTAGTAGAAATTTTAAGAAAAGAAAGGAAATACAGGTGTTTCTCTCTCTCTCTCTCTCTTTGTATTATTTGCCAGTTTTATTAGAGAGTGTAAATATCACAAAAAAATTAATTTGTATTTTTAAAATTATAACAGTATATAAAGAATAACAAAAAAAGGAAGGGAACATCTTATTTATTTAAATCACAAAAAAAGTGTAAATATCACTATTCAGTCTGTGGTATTATTACAAATTTTTGAAATGTGATCTTAAGAAACATTATGCATTAATTGTACAGTCGTTAAACGTAGAACGTAATTATGTTCAAAAATTACCAGCAGTCAAAAACGCTCTTTCGGCTTCTACGCTAGTTGGTGATATTTTCAGCAATATGAGATAATTTTCTCCAAGTATTTATCTCTAAATATCTCATCTTCAAGTAAATCGTTTTCTCGTCGGATGGTTTTGGATGTAGTTGATTTCTGTATAATATTTTGGTTTGTTGAAATTTTTTAGCTATCGCTAATTCTAATTTTTGTTCAAGAGACAATTAATTCTTTTTCACTATAGACATTAGTGTTCTTAATCATCTTCGATAACTATACCGAATTCTTCTGAATGTAGATAAGACTTGTGTGTAAATAATGTTAAGAAAATTCGCTATAAACTTGATCAAATTTGAATTGTTTTCGACTTTTTTCTTCTTTTTCATTTTCCTTTATAAAATTAATGATGGTATGCAAATACAATGTAAATAACAAACTCTCCAATTGAAAAAAAATTCGAAATATTGTGCACTTTCTTCGCATGTACAACCTTTGTTTTCACACATACGAATATCAGACTACGAATCCTGCGCGTGCTCAGTATCGCTCTGAGCTGTAACAGAATAGTTTTGGTCCACCTCCTTGGATAATTCGCATATTTTATCACCTCTTGATTGTACGATGCAACTTTATATTCACAGTTTAATTCATTTTGCTCGTTATAGAAACATAAAAACAAAAACTTATACTATTGTTGCATCTCTATTTATATATTATCGCGGGTTCTAACCACTACTCTGCTTTGCTGCTTTGCTTTGCCTGAACATATAATGGAGACAATTTAAAAAATTTCTAGCAAATACCGAGAAACCGGTATTTAGCTTGTGAATACCGGTACTACCAAATTGTACAAATGGCTCAAAATACCGGTATTCGGTATCCCGGTATTGCAATCCCTAACTGCAACGGCTACGAAGGAATTCGAGTAACACGTGGTATAAGAGTGTTGCCGGCTCCTCTTCATTCAATGCTGGATACTAGCACTGTTGACAAACTTTGGAAAGAGGGATTCGAAAAGTCCCTTTATTTTTTCGACTCTCGTTCGTACAAACACAAATGACATGGATTTTGAATAATTATTCGGAACTAAGAAAACCTTGTTTTTCACGTTTAATTTAGTTTTAACTAAATAAATCACGTGTTTTACTTTTATTAAAATTAAAACATAAATCTTGATTACGCATCTTTAAAAATAAACACATTTTATTATTTTATTTTGAAATACCAGATCTTTTTTTTAACACAATCACCTCCTTTTATGTTTTAAGTTTCAGTCATAAAATGTCGCCAGTTACATCTTAATTCATTTTGCCATTTTTTTTATATTTTTGTTCTACAATCCGTTTGAAAATTCAAATACTATTTTAATTTTTAAACTAATTTAGTAAATAAAGACTCTGTTTTTAATTCGTAAGCATTTCACACATATTGTAAAATTTTTTATTATAATCAACTTTCTTAATTTTGAGTAATGTAAAAAAAAAAAGATTAAACTATGAAATATATTATTAAATATGAAAAAAAAAAAATACTCTGTTATCATATTCTATTATAAGGTTTAAAACAGTATAAAAATGATGTAATACTTATCCTCTATTTTTTCTCAGAACTTGAAAAGTCGTTACCTGTTTATTAAGTGGTCCAACACACACACAAAATGGTTAAAATACCTTTCAAAATATTGAGCCATTCTTTCACAAGGTTTATTTCAGTTCAATGGCAGATGAAGACTTTTTTTATTAGCATAACCTTTGTGATAATTATACCCTAAAGGTATTCCAAGAAGTTAAAATCTAGAATTAAGCTTGTGTAAACACAAAAGATTTTTTTTTAAATTTATTTTTGGATAGATTTAAATATATATATGATAAGAAACATTATCTTGCCTGTCTTATCTATCTCATATGTCTTATGTATCCATCCAGTTAACACTAATTTAATAAAACCCAAATTATATAAGACGTTCATATAACATAATTTTATATTGAGTCTCTACGTCTCGAAACTCGCTGCAAATAACTAATCTACGAATACGGGGTTTTCTAATCATTACTGATCCTCCTCCCATTTGTCAACTCTAGGCTTATTTCAGTTTATTCCTCTAGTTATTTCAATAGTACATGTAAGCATCAAGACTGTCAAAGTCAAACTTTCATCAGAAAATATAATTTGTTTCTGCTTTTCGCTTCATTAGATGATATTTTAAAATCATTCTGTTTTTTTGTTTGTTTCTTTTAAATTTTGTTGATGTTTCAATGAATATGGTGCTTGATGTATCTTTCTTTCGATGTTTTCTCTTGGAATCTTAAGCTTACCTTTTATTACATTTTGGATAGACTACAGGTTAGAGCACTAGCGTAGATAGTTCTTAGGGGGCCCTGTATCAAAACTCCTCCGCGGGCCCTTTTTAGATATGAGAACCCTGTTATTTGGACTGTAGTTACACATGTTGGGGCCCGTATCATTGAAACGGCGGTAGTTACACCCCTGGGTTAGAGACCTGTTCAACTCATTCAGAAACAACAAACTTATTTCCATGATTTGTGTATTACTATTAATTTCAAGATCCACCCCAACACTGACAATTGATATTTACTCCTTGAAAAGTTTCAAAATTTAACGAATTACAATATTTTTTTACTTGTTAGATAAGATAGTTAAATAGATAAACAAGATAATATTTTTTATACATTTACATTTATCTAGAATTTTTTTTAAAAGAAAAGCCATTGTTTTCGCTTAGCCAAACTTCATATTTTAGACTTAAACTTCATTAAAATATTTAGGATATAAAAATATTAAAGAGATTATGCTCACAAATAAAATATTTGACAATCATGCCCTGTTGTCAAAAATGATTTTCAACCAGATCATTTTATTTTTTTTTCATTATCTTTTCTTACTGTGACCCTGTGATTTCCATTTCTGGTTTAGCAACCCATTGTTAAATATATTATTTTTCTTACTTCACCCTGATGTAACTTTTTATCCTGTAACATCTTCAAATAAAGAAGGGACAATGCAATCAAAATATGCACTCCTGCTTCTAAATTAATCATTTCGTGAAATATAAAAGTATGCATCTTATAATGATTCTTATGTGCTGAATAATATGCTAATTTTCTCAGCTGGTGCTATAATTTCTCAAAAAAGACCTTATTTCCCCTTTAGAAAATTGAGCAGATTATAATAAAATTTTAATTAATTTTTTTAGAGTTGCGATTAGTACAGAAAATATTTCGCAATCAACTTTAAATATTCCCATTGAGGCATTTATATCTTTCTCAAAAATACACCACTTGTTTGAAGGTCTCGTAATGTATTGACAAACTGCAAAATCACAAAAAAATGAAGTTAAATAAATTATAGGTTAAAAAACACGCTTTTATGCATATTCGAACTGAAAAGTAAAGTAATAATTATTAATATAAGAATAGAAAATTAATGTCATTGGAGTAAAAGCGTGGGGTTCTCTATATCAATTGTTTTAATTTCTTACTAGTTCTATTCCGAAATGCTGAGTTAGTGTAAAAATGTAGTAAAAAGCACCCCACGCTTTTACCACAATGAGAATAATTTTCTCGTTAATCATTTTATTCCTCTAGTCGTAGCTTTGAGCGTCATACAGGCGACAGAACCATTTAGCTCGATTCCACCCCAATTTTGAGGGAAAACACCCTGGCGGAGGGGCAGGGGCCTCCCTCCTCTCATTCCATGCTACCTACCTCACGAGAGGACTTGCGGCTCTACGGCGGTTTAGAGTACCCCCAAGCCGCGAAGGCACTATACATTTACAAATATCCATGTCTTCTCCGGGATTCGAACCCAGGCCCTATTGCCCAGCAGTCAGAGTCGCTAACCACTATACCGGATGGGCGACACAATGGGACTTTAATATTATAAAATGCACATACTACCAATATATTTTTTTATATTTTGCATACGACAAGCCCATGGAAGTCGCTAGTAGTTACTAAACTTGCTTTTAATATAGTATTGATAAATTAATTATTATATACTTTTGCCGCACTGATACATTTATGAGTATCTTATATCAGTGTGGATATGTATTTTATTTTTTATCATGTCAAAATGTTATTTTGTTTGGCTTCCTTTCGGTAAATTAATAATTATTTTAAATGTTTTATTTTGAACTGCGATATGCTCGCATGCACAAGTCTTTTTTTCAACCCATTTCAGAAAAACTAGACAATACTGCTTATATTTGGTAAGAAATTGCTGTGCAAACGTTTTCGCTTTTATAGGGCTATAACTTAATCTTTTAGTCGCGAAATCTGAGGATGGAATATGGAATTAGTCGCCAAATCTTGAAATGGTATAGGCAAGTAGTCGCTAATCTGGAAACGATATGATGAATTTGTCGCCAAGTCTCGAAATCCTTAGATTCTTTATTTTTGAGGGTCCTGATCAGGACAATGAAACAAAATTATGGCACTAATTGTATTGGCATCGGTCCTTCACAACTGTGCAAAATTTTGAATTAATATGACGTTTTAAAGTGGGTAAAAATCGAGTTCAAAGATTCCATTACATACAAGTGAAACATAAGAGCGTGTTTAAAAATTTTGATTTTTCTCTATCTCCATTGATTTAACTTTGTCACAGTAATTTTGTTAGTGTTTCACAGTGTTTTGTTGTCACAGACTCAAATTATACCTTCTTTTTCAAATTTTATATCATTTAACATATTTTTGGCTATTGTGAAATCTTAACTTTTTTATGCATCTTAATATTGAAACGTTCTCTGGGGAGACGTGTGTAATATATCCTTGCATATTGATTTACCAAAATTAAAATTCGATGAAATCTAATTTAAATTTTATTAAATAGCAAACATGTCGAAATTTTATTAGATTTTGTATTTTGTATTTAAGCTTCTTGGAAAGAGATTAAATGATAATTCAGATTAATTGAATTTTTTAAACGGTAAATAAATAATAAAAACGAATTAGTTCATTTAATATGTGTGTTGTGTTTGGGATCGAATCTTGAAAAAAAATTTTTTATTTTTATGTATAAAAATGCTTCCCGTTTTGATTACATAATTTAAAAACATTTTATCAAATTGACATCTAATCAGTTCAATAGAAATTAAAAATGAATTTTCGAGTTTTTTCTCTATTTATAACATTTTTAAAGAAGCCATAAATAATGATAAGCGTGTTAAAAAATTATAACTAAACATTTCGCATTTGATTTTTTGCTCATACTGACCAGGAGTATAAAATATTCTCTCGTAAAAAGATCAAGAATGAGTCCCTAATGTCTAGATCCCCATTGAATTTTAAATATAATCTATTTTAGTTTAAAAGGTAATTAAAGTCATTAATTGTAAATTGTTCCAAAATTCATATCTAATACCGTCCGATAAATACCCGTATGTATTAATTCCAAGCTAAAGAGTTGTAATAAGTTCTAACACACATTTCCCTTGACTAACAGTTAGGACTACTTGAATGTTTTTTTATATGAGAACTTTACTTCATGAAGCAACAATGTAGCACTTAAATGATTATTGCTAAATCAGCAGAAAAGAAATAAATAAAATAAAGCAAAATAACAGCTCCTACTAAGCCTAGAATAAGAGATTTATTCGTGGTGGTTAAGAAGGTATTGGAAATAAAAAGGTATTAAAGGATAAACGCAAGAATCCTAAACGAAGAATGGCTTGGTGATTAAATGAATGATTGATTGCTTATTAACGCGTCACACTATGAAACTATACTAAGGCTATCCAAGATGAACCTCTTTCATACCCGGCACGTGATTGGCTACCGCTTGTAAGACCTGTCACCGTCGCATCCAGAAGACGAACTGTGGCAAATGGTTAACAGGAAATGTAGACGCATTCCTCAGATCACCATCTGTATTGTCAATTACTCTGCACTAAATGTGTTGCCTTGTGCATTGCCATCCACGGTGGTTATATAGCATAATGAGTTAACAATTTTTTATACTCTGTGTTGCGCGTATTATTTGAAATTAAACATTTTTTTTGTGTGTGTGTTCATTTTTTTCTGTTTGTTGATGCAAACTTCAAGATACTTCTTGGTGTTGCATTTTCAATGTCACTTAGTGGTACTCAATTATTTATAGGATTTTACCGTATAGCCAAAATACAAATATAAATTTTCTTTGTAAATTCAATTATATTTCCAATTTTCGAATGTATACTTACTTGTATTTATCACAGTAGATATACAATTAATTATATTTGGTAGTATTGCTTAGTACTTGTAGCCACCATTTCTACAGCAGTCTTAATCACACAAAACAATTATTATTTAATATTATTTTTCTCTTATATATTAATGAAATGGAAATAAATATTCTTTAAATTTATATGTTAAAACTAAATATTATAATCTATCATTTGAAAAATACCCCTTCATAAATTAAATTCAAAACTGCTTTTTTTTGTATATTTTCAACTTGTAACCGCGTAAAAAGTGAAAAATATTATGAGTTGATTTCATTCAATATCAGAATTTACACCAGGAGTCGGCAGACTTTTCCAGGGTACGGGCTACTTCTAATTTTTTTCAAGGTGCTGCGGGCTACCCAGTGGCGTAAGTGTAGTGAGACAAGAAAAAGGTCTACCATATTTATTATACTTTAATAATAGATACGATAAATGTATTTATCTGCATAAATAAAATTTTTAAAAAAATCATATTTTTAAAATTGCGTTTAAAGAAAAGCTTAAGATACAAATATAATAATATCAAATGTTGCATTTATTATCAACCAATCTAAAATGGATTAAAAAAATGAGAAGTTTAAATTCTCGTACTTATAGTCAGTAGAAGACTTAGTTTACATATTGACAGACAATCTTGAATATTTTGGTGTATATTACCAACTGCTAATCTTCAGGTGGTCACTCCAAAATGTCTTGGTGGTCTACAGGTCGATCGCAATCGACTTAGTGTCTACCCCGGATTTACACTACATTCATTTCATGTAGTTTTTACGAAGGTTAAATTCCCTCGTATAAAGTCTGAATTTCATCAGTATAAGCACATAAAAAAATAAAAAGAAGAAGCAAATTATTTTCTTTTTCTCTTGAAACCAATATAAAATTTTTATATTCATATTAAAATAACTTTCTAGATCGCGACACTAAAAGTTTTGGCTAAGGATTAATTTGTTTTAAGTTTTTAATTTGGCTAAGGCTTTGTTCTAAACACGAAATTCAATTTTCAAATAGAATTAAGTATTAAAATTATTATAGTATTAAAAAGAACACGTATTTCAAAATAAGTCCTGCGATTACAAAATCCCCGTCTCTTCAGAATTCATGTTCGAGTTTGTTAATTTCAAACAAGACGAAAACTTCTCTCTTTCGCATGCAGTAGTATCATCTGTTCTTATCCTATCAACTGAAGTGGCTTCCTAACAAGCAGGCTTCTCTCGGCGAGAATCTTAGTATCTTCCTCTCATAATGATCTAGTACGTGAAACCTTGGAACACAATATCTTGGAACTAGAAGTATAGAGAGTCGGGGATGGAGTTTTGCTGAGGGCTATAATTTGAATAGGAAGGATATTTATGTGTAAAAGCTCCGGTGACTTCCTGATTGGTGAATATTCATTAAAAGTTATCTAATTTTAGGATCTTTCAAGTCAGGGGTGAATGCCTTGATTATGGGCTACCATTTCATTCGATACTAAATAAGAGAGCGCTATCAATTTATAGTGTTCGTTGCCAGTGAAGTAAAGTGTGAATAGTTGTTAACTTAGACATTATTTTGATTTCTCAAATTTGTTTTAAAGTTATAAAATGCTTATTAAAATTTTAGATTGAACTGTTTTGACAAACGATTTAATATTTGGCCAATGTCTTATATTTAAATATGCTTACAGGATATCACTTTCATGCGCTGAATTTTTGATAAAAATAACGCACTAGAGCAGCGGTACTCAACCTTTTTTTCATCCGGGCCACATACATATGGCAACTATTTCACGCGGG
>BMAV01014281.1:0-13375 GCA_019973955.1 Trichonephila inaurata madagascariensis | reverse complement strand
TATATATATATATATATATATATATATTTTTTTTTTTAAAAAAATATGTGGAATTAAGTCATGCATTTACTCTCCCATAGGGGCTTTAAAAAAAGGAAAACCATTTTTCAGCAGAAAAAAATCTGATATCTAAGCAATACAAACTATTGTGTGCTCAATTTTTCATTTTTGTTTTTCATGAAGTATTTTTTTATCTACACTGTTTAATTTTGTAAATGACGTAATTAAATATATATACTTGTGTACATACTAAATATACCTTCATACTTAAATTGTAATCTTTAGTAAATTGGTGTGACTTTCAAATCCTTTAGAGACCTATTTTCTTCTTTTTAGAAATCTGAAAGTATCCAGGATAAAATATTAAATGGAAAATCGAGCAGTGTTACGGTCAGTTTATATGTTTAATAAACAGTCCATTCATAAAGAAATGTTAATAAAAAATGTGAAAAATATAAACAATTGGCGAAAAGTAATATCATATTTGTTTAAGTTAGTGTGATAGTTTGATACTAATAATTTTTAGTGAAATCCCTCTGGAAATGATAATCGGGTTTTAAATAAAATTTGTAGAATAAATACTTTTTGAAGACAAACTTGTAATTTGTAGGTTATTTTATTAATCCTTAACACCGCTTTATGAATTTAAGAAGGAAACTAATTTTATTTTGTTACCATGCATATTTTAACAGTTAATGTCTCTTCTATTTGACGATATTTTTAATAGGGGGGAGTTATAGTAACGTCGCACTGTAAAGTTGCCCGAGGGCTATTGGTGACGAACCTCGTAAATTTTGAACCATAGTCAAGGGATACAAAGACTACACTTGAGCTGGAAATCCCCTTTCCAGACTTCCACACCACACCAAAAGGAGTACATCTGAACCACGACAGACTTAACGAAAAGCGGCTCGGTCCCTCCTCACGGCGGGTCTTCAGAGGCAAAAGGCTCGAACCCAGGACGCGGCAGCCACGAGTTCGTGCTGACCACTAGGCTATCATGGCCTCTATTTAGTAGGGATCATTTGGTTCGGGTCAGTATTTTTCAAAAAATATTTTTTCTTAGCACTAAAACGTCCGGAATTACGATTACCCTTAATCGTCCAACGGTGTCGTTTCGACACCGCGATATAAAATATATAAAATAATTGTTTTAACTAAGTAATTGCAAGACTACTGTTCAGTAAGGTTTATTCTTTATGACCCTTTATATGATAAAAAATCGACGTTGACATTATGCTTCGCGAAACTTGTTGGACCACTGCTTTGTTACGAAACATTTCGAGTCGGAAATCTGCCAGGAATATTACAATCATGAAGTATCAATTCTTTGTCATCCCTATCGATACATATATCAGGATTTAATTGGATATTATCAATTATATCTACACTTTCTTCAGATTCTTCGCAGTCACTTTCAGTCAATCTTATGACTTCATCGGAATCTAAATTGGAGCAAGACACAGCTCAACACCATCCGATTCATTCTTAGAAATCTCTCGCAATAAATTAGCAATTTCATCAGGGCTTAAACCTTTTCTGTTTGAGCCATCGTTTCAGGGTGTCTGCTCTGCACAAGGTTCGAAAATCGAGTGCTTTTCTTTATGAGCAGATAACCAAATACTATGAAACGAAACACTTAGACACAACAGTTTTAGAAAAATAGATTCGTTTCCGCTGTTATCCCAATAACACTGCATTCAAGGTCAAAATAATGTGCGATAGTATTTTGGGAAGTTTCTTTCACTAATATAATAACGATGAAAGCGACAGCTATTTATGATGATAAATTGCCTTGGTGTCGAAATGACACCAGAGGACGTTCTAGGTATATTTAGTTGTAAAATTTCTACTAATTAAAGTAGAACCACAAAACGTTTACTGCATAATTACCATGGAAAACAATTAAAGATCACGAAAGAATTTCAAATTCCCTTAATAAATGTGGAAAGGAAAACAAACTGAACAGGTTCCTGTGTCAAATTAACACCTATGGACATTCTAGTGATAAAAGAAGTGACGAGATGTATTAAATATCAAGCTAATGAAAAAATTTTATTTATTGCTAAAAATTCTTTAGAAAATGTTTGTGTATAAATGTATTTGTTTCCTTTTATTTCACATTTCAAGTTTAAAAAATACAAATATTAAGCATAAATAGTAAAAAAAATTACTCCCTGTCCCTTTTATTTTAAGCGACCATAGACATAGGTGTTAATAAAGATAGCATTAGTGTTTATAAAAATTCAAATAATTCTAAGAAAAATACGCCTCATTCTCTGTTTCATAAAAACATATATTCTGAAAGAATCATCCAATGTACAAAGTTGATTGCTTAGTAGGAAGAAAGTTGCTAAATAATACTCAAAGACATGACTAAATTTGTCATAAAACCAAAAGTCGAGTCGTAAAAGAGCTCCTAGCCATAATTTTGGAACAAATATTTCAAAACATATGTCCCATTTGAGTCACGAAGAGAAACAAAATTATCAACATGGGCTTTACTTAAAATTCAAAGAGGTCCCCGCATCCTTTTTATTTAGTTTGTTTAAAGTTCAATTTTTTTATGCCCGACATTCGAATGTTTCTTTTTGCATACATGGGTTGAAAATGCGTTGCGTGACCATAATGTTAAAAAGAGAAAGATTTTACACTAAATATATACAAAGTATTGTTTGCCTATTAGATACAGTAGTTTTGATGAGCTTGTACACGCGAAGAGAAGAATATTGCATAATTTATTTGTTAGCATAATATGATTCCATCAATTATTTTTCATTTAATTCCTACTATTAACTTACACTCTCTATATATTTATTTATTTATTTATCTTGGTGAAATTTTCAATCGTAAATAAAATACATTTTAAAGCGCTTAATTGAGCTGGAATTTAATATACACGATTGTTTTGGATGACAATATAATAATTTAATTATAATTAATAAAAATTAATTGATTAAAACTAATTATTTAATGAATTGCAAATATAGCCACGTTGGCATCATTTTTGGCGACTTGTGTCAAAACTTTAAAAGGTTTTTTTTCTCACGTTTTAAAGCATTCAGTTGAACTGAAATTTTATATACACACGATTGTTTTGGATGACAATACAATACTTTAATGATAATGAATAAAAACTAATTACCACTTAAACTTGTAATTCTGTCATATGTATATACATATTTATATTAATTGTAACTTTTTAATAAAAAGTATCGAAAATAAAAATTTTCTTTGATCTAAGTAGGAATTGACTTAATTTTTTTTATATATTACTTGTTTCATAATTTAATTCATAGAAAATTGTTTTATATATCAATATCTCAAGATAAGTTTGATCTTATATTTAGACCGAACAGAAATCCATAAAACATTAACAGCTACATTTGTTAACTGCTATGCCTTTTTCGATACTTATAAAATTATTTAAGTACCAGTAAGCTTTTAGTATTTAAAAATTTAATTAGTTTTTAAAAATTACAAATAGAGATATTGAAAATTATTTCATAAAAGGTGAACTATACAAATGGAGTAATGTTTAAAATTACCAATTTCAGACAATTTTGTTCAATTCAATATTTCATAGCCATATTACTTAAGGATAATTTTAACTTATTCCTCTAGAACTATCTCTGTTTCTAAATAGTCACGCTACGCAATATTCTTCCTATGTACTGAGAGCAATTAATATTTAAATAGATATTTTTGAATAAGGTTTTAAGGAGAAACCTCCCTGTTTGCTACTTTGAAAATGTTTCTGTACATTAGTTATAATTGCAAAATATTATTAACTTCATTTCTCAGTGGTTTTTTTAACTATCAATTTTTCTGCGGTCATGGAGTAAGTAAACGCAAATATTGTTTCTTTGTTTTAAGTTGCAACTGAAGAAAATCAAAATTGCAATATATTTTTTAAATTATTTACTTTATTCACAGAAAAATGAAACATTCAAATAAGAAACTGAATAAATCAAAGTTATTTTTGAGGTACATAAATTTTGATCAATTTATTAATGCTTTTATGTATAGAAAATGAAAAAAAAACAATTAGCGCTTTCATGTTATAAATTATCAAATAAAAGCACTGAGAATGGAATATTCTAGATGATAGGCATAATTTCAACTATTATTGATTTCTGTGTAAAGTAAAAAGTATGAAAATGTTTACTCTCTCTCTCTCTCTAAAATAATTACTATCCTTAAAAATGATACTTTAATTTCAATCCAGGATCATTATTACATTATAGAGAAGAACTAAAAAACTTTTTATTACGTAACCTATATATATATGATAATTTATTTTTAAAAATTATAACATCAGTTATTGAAATTTTGGGATTAGCATAAACATTTCTGCAAATTTTAGTTTCTCCACATCTGTCAACTGTATTGCACACGATTACCAAAACATGTAAGCCTAAGCATTTTAAATTTCCTGTCACCAGATACCAAGTATCAATTTTTGAACCTCCTAAAAATGTCTCAAAGTAATCTTAGACGTTTCATACGTTCTCTTAGGATTCTTGATGAAGAACTATCCATTCTTGCCTCGGGGGAGAAGCAGGAATTTGAAATTTCGATAAGTATAATTGCTTTCGATATGGCATTAATACATTTTCGAGAGTGTCTGGGTATTTCATGCAGATTTCAGAACAAATTTCATATCTTAAAAGGTCTTCGTGTTTGTCAAATGCTAAATTTGACGGTTTGATTTCAGATTATATCCTTCAGAATATCAATTCTTGAAATTAAGCCAAATAAGGCAATGAAGAACAAGAATTTTAATTATTTCATTGTACATGAAAAATATCTACTTATTTTCTTCCAAACAAAATGGTTATTTTTTACAGACATACATAAATTTTTTATTCGATATAAAAATTTTATAAATGATTTGTTTACTTCAAAATAACTTTCAAAATAATGATTAAATTATGAAATATATAGTTAAAAACATTTATGATATAGTTAATCTTACAAAAAGTGTTTTAAGCTGTATTTCGGCATAAATATGAAAATCATTAAATAAACTTCACTCAGAGTTTCATTTTGAGTGAGAAGTAATGAAAAAATAAAGTTTGTAAAGTGAGAAAATAAGTTACGACATTTTTAATGGATAAGAAAAATAAAGGAAAAAAACATTCATAATAATGTGTTTCATCTCTCAGCTTTTCTCGTTCTTTATTAAAATACTTTAAAAGGTAAAAGATCACAAAATAATTTATCTAATAAAATTTCGCTTTGATTCTTCTTTTAATTTTTCTCATAAAACTTATTTTGATTTCCAAAATTAAGGATACAAACACAAAAAATCCAATATTTTTACATATGATGTTTTATTTGTGATAAAATTTTGTACGTATGTTCCTCATTCTCTGAGAATATTTGTTATCAAATAAAATCTTAATGGGGGGTTACTTCTTGTAATAAACACACGAGATAAAAAAAATGTCAAAACTCGCTGTGTAATAAATAAAAACCTACATGTGTCTAATAAGAAATATGGCAACCCCTTACTGCTGTATAGGTTTCACAACGAGCTGTCATACTACCAAGAATGTTCTTGATTTCATCTTTTAACAACAATCCCAACTCTTTTATAAGTGCAGACTTCAATGTCTAGTGCATGCTTGGAGGGTGTTGACGTCATACAAAGCATTCCAAACATGTTCGACATGATCTAGATCAGGAGATTTTGCTGGAGGTTCCTTCTGGAAAATACTCTATTTCTCAATAAAGTCTTCGACAAGGTTAGCTCCGTATGTCATTGGATTACCATCCATAAATATAAAATCTTGACCAATTACTCCTAGGAACAATCTCACATGGAATATTAAAATTTCATCTTAATATCGCCATGCAGAAACAGTACTCCTATCAAAATTGTGTAGCGGTGTACGGCCATCTAACATAATGCCAACCTAAAAGAAGAATTCCACACCCACCACAAAATTGATTGTATTCTCTTTTATTAGAAAAATCATACAGTCCAAGGATGTCTTCAAATGAAAACTCGAAGTAAATCACTATTTGTACTGAACCTGGCCACATCAAAGAAAAGTACATGGCCCCTGTCTTGATTTGCCTAAGACGTAAGTTCTTGGCTCCATAAAGGACGAACACTTTTCTGCTATTGTTAAGAAGGGCACATACGACTGACGGTCGGGTATAAAAGGCCTTTTTAGGTTTGCGACTGTAAACAGTTCGTCTTCAGAAATTGTCTCTGCAGTGGCAGCCGCAAAGTCTTGAGAAAGCTCCATACCTGTCATACCTCTATGTGTACTTACATTTATTATCAACTATCGATCTTTCATAGGTGTTGTAGCTTTTTGTCAACCTTATCTAGGGATTGCAATACCGGGATACCGAATACCGGTATTTTGAGCCATTTGTACAATTTTGTAATTCCGTTATTTACAAGTTTAAATACCGTTTTTTCGATATTTAGTAGATTTTTTTTAAAATTGTCTCCAATATATGTTCAGAGATCGCCAACATAACAAAATAGTATACATTTTTGTTTTTCTGTCTTCCAAACGAGTGAAATTAATTAGACTGTGAATAAAAAGTTGCATTGTACAATCGTTAAAATATGTAAATCATCCAAGGAGGTGGGTCAAAACTATCCTATTACAGGTCAGAGCGCTACTGGACATGCGTAGGCTTCGTAGTCTGATATTCGTATCTGTGAAAACAAGGGTATAGTTCTGAAAAAAGTGCGTAATATTTCGATATTTTTTTTTAATTGGAGAGTTTGTAATTAACATTGTATTTGCATATCATACTTTAGGGTTCAAAATATTCTTCAGATTCATTACATATATACTCATAAATAATAACCTCTAATAATTAATAAGTATAACATTAGAGAAAAATAATCAGTTGATAATACTTCGGTTTGTAAAATTTGTAATAGTACCACAGACTGAAAAGTGATATCGATACTTTTTCATAATTTAAAGAAATATGATGCTATTTTTCTTTTTTTTTTTGTGATTCTTCATTTACCTTTATAATTCATAAGTTACAAGTTATTTTTGTGATATTTACACTCATTATAATAAAATTGGCAAATTAAAGAAAGTAACACCTGTGTTTTCTTTTTTTTCTAAAATTTCTATTACCGGTATTAAACCCGGTATCCCGGTATTAAGATCTAAAAAATACCGAATACCGTTATTGAACTTTTGGTCCGATATTGCAATCCCTAACCGTATCGAAGTCTTTTAATAAAAATACTCTTTGTTTGAAATTGTTTCCACAGTCCCATTGTCACTATTCGAGAGACATTCAGGTTTCGGGCTACTTTAGCTTGAAACATCCCGCTCTCAATCCATCCAACGACTCACCATCTCAAATCATCATCTAAACGATTGCGAGAATTCGTTTTAACAAAACTAACACAAATCTGTGCTTATCACAGCGAAATACACAAGTCAATACACAAACTGAAATATCTACTGTGAAAACGGTTTTGAAGTTCTTCACTCGAAACAGCCATAAAAATTCTCTTTATCAGCCAAAATTTACAAAATTAGGATACGATGCTCGTTTTCACTCACTTTATGTATAATATACCGTAAAATCCGGCGAAAAATGCGAACTTTTAACACAAAAATAAGATCAGACTTTATGGGTGCGCGATATACGCCGGGTATAAAAATGAGAGATTTTAAAACAACAAAAAAAATTAGGATAAAAAAAAATTTAGACTTCTACATAGATCAAAATATTGTTAATTTTAATAAAGTGGCAATCCTTATAAACTTAAAGGGTTATAGTTCTAGAAATATAATATTTTTTTCTAAACCTTGGAATAATACCTCGAATAGATGAGCTTAACATAAGAACATTGTGAACGTACATTCAAGTTCCTTAATAAAAAAGGAGGTACGCTTTAAAGGACAAACATATCTAAAAATTAAAAAATTCAGCTTGAATGTATAGATGCGTGTTATACGGTGAGGAGAGTTATACGCCGGATTTTACGGTTAGTTTAAACAAAATAGCGGTAGATCTCTTGAAATAGTCGGAAATTTATGTCTGTTACGTTAATTTGGAACATCAGTGAGCATATGTACAGAGAGAGATAAAATAGTCGCTATCAAAACTAAAATAGGAAATCGAATGCAAATGCTTATTCAAAATCCTACAGAAACTATGTTAATAAATTGAAGTTTAATTGCTGTTTGCTTATTGAAAGGACAGACGCTCCCATGAAGCTTACATATATAAAGGCTACTATGATTCTCTACCAAATAATCCACTTTCATGGGATTCTATTTGGGAAGCAAGTTCTCTTTTTCCTCACATGTTTTTGAAGGTAACACACGCACCATATCTTTTTCTTTCTTACCACTATCCTCTTCCATGTAACCATCTTCAAGACGTCAGAGTTCTCCGGATTTTTATATATCCTGTTACTGAGGATATAAAAAATACTGTTCATCACACAACCTAAAATAACTCGAAACATTAGATTAAACGAAGAACAATGGTGAAAAAATACTTTCTTTTTATTGCTATTAGTATTATCTATTTTGGAAAAAACAGTTTTCCGATTTACCTCTAATATACAGTTATTTTTTAGTTGTTTATGTTCTCAGTAACATGATAAATACTTTTTAAGGGGAGTATAGGAATTTTTTTTTCTTTGTTCATATAAAGTTCATTATGAGTATCTTTAAATTGGAGATATGATTTTTTGCAAGAAATGTTTTTGATCGTGTATCGATATTTAATGACTAAGAGAGCCAAGATTTAACATATTAGAATACATAACTGTCGATCTTATTTTAAACAAAATTGTAGCATAGAATTAAAAAAAAAAGCCTTCAGTTTATTTCCACTGTCAATATTCTATTTCTTTCCGTTTTACTGTTGAGTCCAGCTATAAATAATAAAATTAATGTGCGAAATTACATTTTTATGCATATATTTAAAATCATAAGTAAAAAGTTTTTAAGTTAATTAGAAATTTCCCACAAAATGAAACTAAACATTTGAGTTTTACATACAAAAGAACTTAATGTAATGGAATTTTTTAGTATTTTTACATTAATATAAATCTGTAAGAAAAAAAATCCATAAATTTAATCTATATCTCCAGATCTATAATAGGACCCTAAATGTGTCAATGTAATACGTTTTTTTTTCATAAGTTCTGGAACAAAAAAAAATCATAAAAAAAATGGCGGAAAATTGGTAATCTATCTTTTCTGGAACTTTCAGGGAAATACTAGGATAGAACACAATTTTCCATCTCAAAATATGTACTTATCGTATGATAGAAATTGACATATGTGACTCGAGCCACGCTTTCCTGAAGCAATAGATCTTCATTTTCTTAAGTGATGATTAAAAACCAAAGAATTTCGTTTCCCTGTATCAGATCTCTTGAGAAGTATATTATTAGTAAATGATGATTATTCCTAAATTGAATTCTTACTGCTCTTTGTTACTTAACCTTTCTGTCTCGTATGGGTTGATTCGACCCATTTCTACAATTAATTTTCAATATTCTCCTCAGATTTCAATTCTGATTGTTTAAATTATACGAATTCTTCACAAATATGAAATGCTTTCGGAGTCGCAGATATTTTTTAAGTCATCAAGGAACAAAAAAAGTCATTTCACTTGTCTGAATCAAATCAACCAATATTATTAATATGCTTTAAAATACATGTAAAGAGCCAAATTATTATTTTTATAGATTGATTATAATGAAGGCTCAATATAATGTAATAATGAACTAAAATACAGAATCAATGACGACATTAAGCCAGCTTTTCTCAAACTGTGGAGCGTGCTTGCCTAGAGGGCGTGAAAATGCTTCGTGGGTGGTGCGAGCACATCGAAAATTTGGAAATATAAGATAATTTAAAGCAATTGTAAACTTACTGAAAGGAAGCAAAATAAAGTATATTCTGTGAACTGTGAAAAGTAACATATAATACATATCCTATAACTTAAAAGTTACTTAAAATATTTTTTACTTAATGTTACTTAAACTATTTTTTACTTAAAAGTTTCTTAAAAATTCAAATGTTTTTTACTTAAAAGTTTCTTAATTTTTTTTTCTTTAAAAGTTTCTTAATTTTTTTGTACTTAAAAGTTATTTAAAATATTGTTTACTTAAAAGTAACAAAACAAAATTTCAAACTTATGTTGATAATTTATGCGGATTATAATCAAGATCATCTTGTAACTTTCGCATTAAAGTACATTATAATTGCATTCAATGCATTGCCATCGTATGGGAGGGGACGAGATGAAAATTATGATTGAAAATTGGGTCGCCAATATTGAAAGTTTGAGAAGCACTGCATTAAGTGGTACCTGCTATTGTTCTTCAGCAATTGGTCTGCTACAAATGAAGAGTATCAAGCGTATTGTGTGACCAGGTTTAGTCACATTCCTTTCTCATATAACCTGGATTGTCTTTCCACTTTTTCAAAATTCGTACCTTACAAGCAAAATCTACTTCATTATTTCCAAATTGAGAAAATAGCTGTAACCGGTCACTGTATTTAACACTATGAAATTCCTTCATCCAGAACATCATTGTCACTTATGGAATTTATAATTTTTAGAATATACTTTCTCTTAGGCTCTGTCCTTCCTTACATCCTTCGTGATTATTTAACACTTCCGGACAATTTCTACACGATGAGAGGAATAAGGTAAGGAGATTTTCAATAAAATGTACGGTTTTCCGAAAAGTAAGGAAAAAATTTTCTGAAAGGTGCAACAACAAAAATTTTAGCTTCAGTATTTTTTTTAACTCTTTTCATTCTACCAAGACCATTTTCATCTTTCCTTTGTTGGGTAAAGAATATTTTAAGAACTGTCAATTCAAGAGAACGATTTTGAATACCTTCTGGCTCATGTATCCAGGACCGATGACAGTACAAAAATTTAATAATTTTGTTTCATTGTCCTGATCAAGATCGTTAGGACTAACGATTCAGATCCCATCTTGCATCTGGCGAATAATTCCAGATCCCATTTCCAGCTTTGGCGACTAAAAGATTAAGTAACAATTTAGTTCGATTAACTATGAAAAGGTGTTTTTCAGTTTTTTTATACTGTAATTTATTTATGTAATAAATTCGCATAAGACTCTTGTTTCGTTTATTGCTAATTTTTAAAAAAAATAATAAATAAATAATAAAAATATTAATTGTATATATATATTTGATTATCCATGTAATACATTGATGGCATTACAAAAAAATTGATACTTCAATCCCGTTGCATATTGTAAAAAAAACTAATGAAATCATTGTAACAAAGCAAATTAAAAGTAATCTAATTCCTATAAGTGATCCTGAAAAAAAAAACCCTATGAAATATAATATAATTGTTACAAAAATATTTCATGTAACTTTATTAAATTTATCTAGTATATTCAGATTTTAACATAGGCATGTATATAGATAATAAGAGTAACAGAATCCGTTAATATTCATGTTCATTGGTATTGTTTGACTAAATAAAGATAGAGCTATATTAAGACGTGTAAGCTAGAAACTTAAAACTTATTGTAAAATACATGCAATGATATGAGCCAAAAAAGGATGAAATTGCAATATTTTATTAGTTCGAAACTCTTAAGAAGGAAATAATTAATTTACGAGGTGTGACACAAAAAAGCGAGACTAGTCCAATAAATCATTGTACTTACAGAATTAGTTCTCCTTGACCCTAACACCTTCAAAGTAGTTCCCTTCAGCATTCACATACTTCTACATTCAGTGCTGTTATTGTTGATGAACCTCTGGAATGAGGTTTCTGGAAAGCCTTTTAAGAAATTTTCCTTTTTTTCCTGAATTTCTACAATTGAGGTAAAATGATTTCCCTTTAAGCAAAATATAACTGTAGGAAATAAAAAGTCGTATTGAGCCAAATCAGGTGAATAAGGAAGATGCCCCATCACAGTAATGTTTTTGCTTGTCATAAAATGCTTTTCCGTATGAACGACTGCATTGTCCAGGTGCAACAGTTATCTATCACTCCACAACTATGGGCTTTTTTAACTAAATTTTTCTCAAAGTCTCTTTAGTACGTCAATATATTAGCGTTGATTAACAGTCTGACAACTAGGAACCCACTCAGTCATTACTATTCCATTGGTGTAGAACAAGACAATTAAAAATGCAGTGAATTTTGATTTCAACAAGCGTGATTTTTAGTCTTGGAGACTTTCATTGCATCGATTGGTACTTTTCTTTGAATCATAGGTAAAAATTTCATGTGTCGCCACATTCTGTAACAGATTCCAACAAATTTAGCTATCTAGCAATGCGTTTTAACATGACCACGCATACACATCTGTACGACATTATTTTTGGTCATTGGACACACCTTTGTAACAACCTTCGCACAAATCTTCCTCATGTGCCGAAAAGCTTCAGTTCCCTAGTTAACCAAGTCCTCCACAGCACGAACACTTAATCTTTGATCACCCCGGATCACATCACGGATTTTGGCAATGTTTTGGTCTGTAATCACTGACCTTGGTTACCCAGAATGCTCAGCACCCTCCATAGTATTTCGACCCCTGAAGACCACTTATATCATTCAAACACACATGAAGGAGACAAAATTTGATCTGCATAAATCTCTGTTAACGTTTGAAACGTACCCGTGGTTGACTTCTTAAATTTCACAAGAAACTTGATGTTCATTTGCTGTTTAGTTTTAACATTAGATATTTTCCCGGCAGAATGTAATTGCACGTGTTCATTCTTTGACGTAGTACTTTCAACTGGCGTGGGAGGTGTGTGGGATGACGTTATCAAAACAGTTTCTGCCAACTCTACTCTTTTTTTCAAGGTGCACACTTAGTCTCTTCTTTTGTGTGTGTCACACCTCGTATTTTGCTAGTATTAAAAACTTTTAAATGCATACCCGAAGCTGTAATTGCTCTAACGTGAGTAGCATGTTAAGCTCCCCCTTCCGACGAATTATTCCGCCTTCGATTCTATGCCGCACCAGATTTTCAGTAGCATTAACTTTAAAAAAAAACACCTTTGATTTGAATAGAATTTTTTTGAGAAATAGTGAAAAGTTTATAATAACATAACTATGTAAGCTATCATATTATAAGTATTAGATAACAATAAAAACTTTTTCATACTATTTTCTGAATTAGTAAAGAAATGTATGTGAATTCAAATTATCAAATTAAATTTTATTGACTACAAATATATATATATACGAGTACATTCATTTAAAAATCGTTATTTCACTTTTATCTTACATATATAATTAGAGAAATGCAATTATGTAACAGCATTTTCTATAGGAAGAACAGTTTTCGAAATAGAATAAAATATTCATATTCTTTCAGAATATTTCACCAATGGGTATC
>BMAV01014280.1:0-13661 GCA_019973955.1 Trichonephila inaurata madagascariensis | reverse complement strand
TTTTTTGTAACCATTGATTGGTTTTTGAATCGTAATTGTTTTTTTTTTTGAAGATTTTTATCTTTGAAACTTATTTTTTTTATAGTTTTTTTTTTATTTCATGGACTTTTGTTTTCACTTACTTTTATATTTTATCTTATTATTTTATTTTTTACTTTTTATGCTCCGTGTGATGCTTGTCTTGTTTTTTGTAGGTTATTTTATCTTTTTAAAAAAATTTTTTAAAAAAACCTATAATTATATTTTTAAAATTAGGGCTCAAATCAAAAATTAGAAAGTATGACTTTTATGTTAATGGAAAATGATGCCCATAAAAATTTCCCACAAAAGCCACGATCTGAATCATCATTTACCAACTATATCTTACCACTCTTTCGTTTTTTAAACTTTTCCATATACCATTTGAAAAAAGTACCATTCACTCAATCGTCACGAGTCTCTGGAAATATTAGACCACAGACTAAAATTTGGCAGGCGTTTTTTTTTTTTTGTGTGTGTTGAGTTTTCCTAAGAATGGGCTTTGAAAAATAGCCCCAGAAGGGTTGAGGAAGAACGAATTTTTTGGGTGCTTTTCCCAAAAGGTTTTGGGAGTTATAAACAAAAAATTTTTTGCCTTTTTACCTACAGACTTAAAATTTGGATGTTTTTTGTGTGGGTAAAAAGTTCCATCAATAACAAATTTTTTGGAAATTAACTTCGATAGGTTGGCGTATGGAGCGTAAATGATATGTCCAGTCGGTTTTAAAGCAAGAGGCGAAGTCTAAAAATGTTTTTCTGTACAATCGAAATGTACCGAATGTTGCACGCTTAAAATCCACACACAGTCTGAAGTAATCCCAAACACTGGGAAATCATATTTTTTTTTTTGTGATATGTGATTTTTAAAAAATTTTTTATTTTTGTGGGGGTAACAGTTTTGTTTTGTGTAAAAAAGAATAATAAAGGAAAAAGAACGAAAAATGTGACGCTGTTGTTTTTAAAAGTTTATTTAATTTCTTTTTTAAATTTTATTTTTTTAAATTAAAAGTGGAGCGGGTGGCTATCAAAAAATTTGATTAGATGGAATTTATATCTATAGGGAAAATTTTAAACGTAAATATATTTTAAATTAAATGACGCGTTCTGGGTGAAAATAAAATTTTTATTAAAAAAACAAAAAAAAAGGATTTAAAATTAAACTTTGCAATTCGAAAAAAAAGTGCAATGTTCAAAATTTTAAAAATTTTCAATCAAATAACTACATTATCCCCAAAAACATTCTTTTTTTGCATTTATTCATAGAATATGAAACCAAAAACTCAACAGGAGGGGGCGAAAATTTGGGGTTATTTTAAGGCTGAATTGGGGAATGAAACGGGGACATTTTTCGGTGTATGCGTTTAATGTGGAAATTCCGAACAATGAATATGTTTTTAAAACTATGAGAAAGGGGGGAATAGGAATCCCTGTGTCAAAATTTCTATTTAAATAGCATTGGATAGGGTTTTTTTGAAAAACCATTTTATGGGAAAAAAAAAACTAATATTAAAAAAAACAGAATTTGGTGCGTATTTCTATCGAAATAATGAAATAATAATTCACTCTTTTTAACGCTAAAAAAGGGATTAATATTAAAATAATGATGGTTTTTAGCAATTGAAACATTAATTGTTTCTGTATTGATATTTTTTCTGCTATTTAATTTTTTAAAAACATTAGTCCAATATTTATTTCTTTTCCATTTCTTTTACTGTAAACGACCAGTTAAAAAAACACCCGGGGCTCAACGGGAAGGGGCGGATTTAAAGTTTCCCCACTCCCTGTAAATTCCCCAAGTTGTTTTCAAGCCCTCCTGCCCAAATCTGACTTGTATTGGTTTTTGACCCGCTGCTCCCCAAGTCCTGCTACAGTTCTTTTTGTTTAAAACATAAGGTTGATAGACTTGACCCTGGTCTTCTGTCGACCCAATTGGGAAAAGAAAACAAAAAGGGTTACAAAAAAGGATTTTTAAAAAGGATTTAAATTCTTTTTCGGAGGGGTAAATAATTAACGTCGCACAAATTCAGCTCCCCAAAAAAGGACTTTTGGTGACGGACCTCGTAATTTTGAACCATGGTCAATTCACGGGATGGTCCCCTGAAGCGGGAAAAACCCCTCTCTTAATTTCCCAAACCACACCAACAGGGGGGAAATTTGAGGTTCGGCATATTTAACGTGAATCAGCCCTTCTGCACGACCCGGTCCCTTTAGTGGTACCCCCCTATTTCTGAAAGGAAATTTTTCCCTTTAAAATTCAACGGATACCAAAAACAGGGGTTGAAAAACATGGTTCTTTTATTTGAAAAAAACCTCTTCATATTTCAATCTATTCAAAAACAAGAAAAATTGGTAAAAATAATGTTTCAAAAAAATACATTAAAATCTTATGACACTTAAATAGACAAAAAAATTTGATTTAAAAACAAGCGTGAAAGTCTTGTATGGGTAGAGAGATATAACATAAAGGGATCACCCATAATCTAATCCATAATTGGGAAAAATATGCTCAAAACTCAAACTCAGTGACGCAACGATGAGGGCAAAGGGCTTACTTTCTCATCCCGAAAACGTGGCCCCTGGGCGCTGAGGGGGCATGAGCAGATGCGATCGGGGGATCAATCTGAAGGGAAACCCCAGTGTTTTATTTTCCCCGGCAAGCGGTACTCATTTATCGACCCACTGAAGGGATGAAAGGCTGAATCGACCTTGCCTAGCCCGGGGATAGAGCCCGGACCTGTGAGGTAGAAGCGCAATTCGCTACCACATGATGCTCAAAAGCCTTATGAAAAAATTTTAGCTTTACAAAAAAATTATTTTTCGTTATATTTAAATATCATAGTACTACCACTAGACTCACACACAAAAAAATGTTCCCTGAAATAGTCCCCTGCATTCATTAGAGGGAAAATATCTGTTTCGAGGGCTGGCAATACTAATAAGGAAAACACACAACCGCCTGGAATTCGTTTCCTTTATTGTTGGCGTAGGCAGCAAATCATTTCTGACATAACGAATTTTTCATTCGTCGAATATTGCTATGCCAACTTTGAAACAACGAACAAACATCAAATTCTGTGATTTGCTCGAGAAATCGCCTGAGACGCTCAAAATTCTGAAGAAAGTATACGGAAACGATTCCAGCATCAGAAGATTTTTATCTGTTTCCATGGCTGAAAATGAAATTGATGGTACAGTTAAACCTGTTTTTGTGTGGTAGATAGGGACCGCATAAAATAAATCGTGCAGAAAAAAAAAAATATTCGAAAATTTCATAAATACTTACATAAGACAAACAATTTTTTTTTGTCGACATACTACAAAAAAACTTTTTTATGCGGTGGATAGGGACCGCATAAAAAAAGTCGCACTTAAAAAGATATGTCAGTTATTTACGAAACTCATGAGAAAGTACTTCCAAACAAAATAAATAATTAAATTCCGCATGGAAACATTTTAAAAACATTTAATTTATCATTGTACACACGGAGAAATTTTCAAAATGCTCACACATAATTCACTGCTACTCATCGTAATCCAAAGCGCGTATCTTCCTGCGATAAATTAGTTAAAAATCGCTTTCGTCACTTGAAGATAAAATTCCAATTAATTTATTTTTTGGCACCATAAAATAAGTGATGTTTTTATAATAATGATCAGTTGCTTGTAAACTTCACGATAATCAGGTAAGCGTGATCGAAGCTCTTTTTTGTAATTTCAAACTCCTTTCGGAATAGTATCTATTTTAAGATAATGCTTTTCCGATTTGTTGGAAAGCTGAATCCCAGTACATATTGTATCCACTGTCAAAAAATACGGTTCTCTTTATGTACGTCTTCATCATCTATCATCATCATCTAAATTATGGATAATGTGACTGTCATTGAAAGTTTAGTCTTCAAGCAAGTGCGTGCTGATAGTGCGTTGAGGGAAAGCAAAGGAACGCACTTTGTCAAGAGACTGTTTATCACCAATGAATAGAGCGTCTTGAAGTGTATGTATGTGCATAGACAGGAAACATCACAGGGGCACTAAAACCGTTGAAATTCACACACACACATATACCGCATAAAAAAACCGTACAAAAATAAAATAGCACAAAAAAGAACCGCAGAAAACCAGGTTCTACTGTACACTAAGACCTCGCTTAACGCTGTTTCGGTTTAACGCTCTTTTATTTGAATTGTGCGATTCCCCGAAATTACACACAGCGGTAGGCTTCCCGATATCCGAAGCAGTTTATTTGTGTTTTTTCTTTCCAGCGGTGTTATACGAACGTATTTTTATCATTTCACACATTTTTTAACGTTATTGTAAGTATAAATTAATAAAATATAACGATTGCTATAGGGACAAATGTTATGATTTTAAGTTTTTATCATGGATGATAATAAAAAACACGAAAATAAAGCAGCAAGAAGAGAAAAAAAAGTGAGAGCAAATTTTGAAAGGAGTTCAAAGGCAAGACGGGGGCGTTGGGATGCCTTATCCACTTACCAACAACTTCTTACAGAGCTCAAAAGGAAAACGCAAATTACATTAGATGCTTTCTTGATACAAAAGCGGAAAATTGGAAATACAGAAGATACTGTATTATCTGAAATGTAAACATACTGACTTAGAATTTTATTTATTTTTATATGTATATTCATTTATTATGTTTATATATTTGTAAGAAATAAATTTTTGTTTTATTGTTATAAAACACATAATTAATAAATTTAATGGTAAAATATCTGACCACTTTTCTACCAATCTTTTTCTAACCCCATTGCTTACATGATGAGATATAACCTCGTTCAACGCTGTTTCGTATTACGCTCTACTTTGATGAAACGTATACCCCGCGTTAAGCGGAGTCTTACTGTACATTGTTTGGTGGATACAGATGAGGTGATCCAAAATGCGATGAAGAAACTGAAGGACCTCTCACAAAATGGATTCTTGGAGTGTTTTGAACAATTATACGAAAGCTGGAACAAGTGTGTTGATGCAGGAGGGCAGTTCTCTGAAGGCCAATAAGATTAAATTATTGTTCTATTTTTTAATAATTTGTAATCAACCTATTCCAGGAACTTTTTGGCCCTATCATGTATACTGAAAATGTAACTTTTCTTTATAAATTTGTAAAGTAATTAGTACACGATAATACAAAGATAATAATATTAAATTATTTAAAAATTTAAGAATTTCTTAACAAGGAAAACTTTTATGTATCTAATGTTGGAATTCTTGGATAAAACCTTGAAAATTGATTTTACCTATCATTTTCAAAGAAATGTTTGCGTGTTAAGCGATCAAACTGTGTCCATATAGTTGATATCTCTTTAATAAATAACCACATTTTGATCATAAAATTAACAATTATATAGGACTTAAAGTACAAAATAAGCATTGTACGCATGGTTTTAGAAAAAATTAAATTATTATGTTTCTATATAATTTCTGGCTAAAAAAAAGATCTCAGAAATGCTGTATAGATTTATATGTTGTTTAGATTACTCAAAAAAGACATTCGCTTATCCCTTAAGCGTATCCCCTATTCGTATTTCTTTTATAAACAGTTGAGGGTTTTGTGTGTATGCCCACATATAGTATATCTACATACAATTTGAAGCATGGAGTAATATTGTACGAAGTCTTACAGAGATAATATCGGCTTTTTAGGATTATCTTTCCATTTCCATTTCTTCTCAGACAACAAAAAGCACATTGCCTTACCGATCCCTGTTCTTTATCGAATATTTTCAAGAATTTAAATTTCTGCCTTTAATGTAAAAATTCCCGTCTTCATCACAAAGAAAATCCCAGGTATGAGAAGTATTTCAGTACCATGGACCAACTGCATCTCTGAAAAACACTAGCACTAATAATCTCACAATAAGAAGGGAAAAAATTTGCGAATCAAGATAGAAAGAGGAAAATATCAGTGCCCGCTCTGCGTACGGGCAAACCAGTTGTGGCCAGCTTTCGATAGTCCGAACGATATTCGGGCAAACCAAACAAAGGATTAATCTCTCTCTCTCTTAAAATACGCATCGTTATTTTGAATGCATTTTTTCAATTCCTACTATTAGCTCGCAGTGTCTATATATTTATTTATTTATATATTTGTATATTTATTTATTTATCTTGGTGGAATTTTCAATCGTTAATAAAATACATTTTAAAGCGCTCAATTGAGCTGAAATTTTATATACAGGATCATTTTGGATGACAATAAAATAATTTAATAAAAATTAATTGATTAAAACTAATTATTTAAAGAATTACAAATACTGTCACCTTGGTGACTTAGTGACCATTTTGGCGTGTCAAAACTTGAAAAGGTTTTTTTCTCACGTGTTAAAGCATTCAGTTGGACTGAAATTAAAAGGAGAATACGATACTTTAATGATAATATAAAAAAACTAATTACCATTTAATGTTGTGATTCTGTCCTATGTATATACATATTTATATTAATTGTAACTATTTAATAATAAGTAGCTAAAATAAAAAAATTTGTTGTTTATCTATGTAGGAATTGACTTAAAAACTATTTTTTTATATTACTTGTTTTTATTTTAGTAATCATTAAATGATTTTTCAGAGTCCCATTCTGAAAGTATTTCAAAAATAAACTTGATATTGAGGTAAGCCGAAGCAATGATATTTTAAAAAAATAAAATAAACTAGTTGCAGCTCAATTGTGAATGGTATTAGATATTTTCTTAAAATATAAATACATAACATGATCCTCATATAGCTACAAGTGCTTGGTGGAGTTTTTAGAAGATACTACAAGTATCAGTCTATTTTTTCCTCTACGTCCAAAAATACCATATCTCTAGGAAAAAAACTTAAGAAGACAGTTCAGCTCATAGTACATTTGCATAAAAACTTACAGAAAGTAAATCTGGATAAATAAGAATCAATAGAACAAAATAAAACCATTTAGGAAAATAAAATTAAAAACCAGATTGAATCTTATTTAGTTGCAGCTTAAATTTCATCCTTTTCATTTGAAGGCAATTAAAAACAACTAAGTTCGCAGTTTTGAATAGTTTTAACTTAATATACTTATTGAAAAAGATTTATATTTATCTTTGTAAAAGTATATACCAAGAAATATTGTATAAATAAAATATTCTTATGTAATTATAAAATTATTTGTCCTTACAAATGGTGAAGAATACTAATGAGAAATATATTTACTGAGAGCTATTATCAACTGCTTCAGATTCAATCCCCCGGAGCAATAGCCTTTAGAATTTGATTTAAATTGGAAAAAGGAAATTTCTTGGGGTTGTCTAGTTAATTGGGGTTGGTTTTTCCCAAAAAAATGTAACACTGTATATTTCCATCTAAAATTAGCACTATAAAAAATTTTAAATTTCATGCAGAACAATATAACTTTTTTTTAAAAAAAAAATTAATACTAATTTAGTTTTGTAAAATTTTTAGTTCCCGTAATAAAAATAAATGTTTTTAAAACTAAAATTTAATTGTTTGCTTTTAAAACTTAACCCAACCGGTTTGCCTGTTCTTAAAGGGCAAACAAAAGTTGCCAACAAAAGTTTGCCCTCGAAAGCACAATTTTTTTTTATTTCTCCCTTAGATCTGCATGCTTTTATAATTTTATATGGGATTATTAGTGATAGTTTTTTTAGAGATGCTACTTGTCCATGGAATGAAATATTTCCCATCTGAATCTTATTTGTGATAAAAGGCAGGAATTTTTTTAGATAATGAAAATTTTATAAGGAAGACAATGTACAGTTTGTTGCTGTAGGGATCGGCAAGACAATGTACTGTTTGTTGTTGCTGGTGTAAAGACCCGCCACACAGCTTGGGGAATCGCCCTTTTAAATAATCACCCCTCATTTTGAGCCACCAAAAGTTTTGCGTGGTCTCCCCTTGGACCTCCCCGAAACCTTTTGACATCACAAGGCATTCTTTCCCCCCATGAGGATATAACGGGATGCTAAAAACACCCCGGACCCCCCCCCGAAACAGAAAAGGGGGGCCAGAGATGTTTTTGAAACCTTGAAGTGAGCGGAGCGAAAAATTTCCCCCTCTCACAAACCACATTTGAACCAATAATTTTTTAATCTTCAATGTATAATCTGTAAATAGGCTGTGCGTAAATAAACTAAATGTTTAAACTGATCAATATCCGCTACCGTTATTTATCTCAAATCCAAATGGGATCGACAAACAATGTACGTTTTTGCCGGAGAAGAAATGAAAAAGAAAGATAATCTTAAAAATAAAATATACCTATCCCGTTTCAAAAGACTTTTTATGCACCATATTTCAAATTGTGTGTGCATATTTATTTACACACACGCAAAACCTCAACTATTTGAAAAAAAATTTCGAACACAAAAAATTTTTTTAATTGTAAAGAAATTCTTTTTTAAATACATGAATCATTCATCTTAACATTCAAAGTGTATTCAAAGCAAATAGTTAAGGTTTTGTCTCCCAATTTTAAAATAAAAAAAAAGTTGAAAACTTTTTAAAAATTTAAAATTAAAATGAAATTCTTCTATTTTCCCCTCCCATTAAACATTATGCTAATTACATGCAATAAAAAAATTTTCATTTTTTTTAAAACATTTTGGACAAAAAAAATTGACCTGTTAAGGGGTTAAATTGACCTACAACTTAAGATAATAGATTGACTTATTTTTTATTAAGATAATTTGGGGTTGTTTAACTCCCAAAATGAGGGAAAAATTTTTCACGGTTCATGAAATTTTTAACCCAACAAAAGTTAAAACAAGGACACCTGAACTTTCCCCCCCCCCGGAAACTTCCACGTTTTTTCAATTGTCTTAACAAATTTAATGTGTATCACTGAGTGTTTAGTGGCACCAGGACTTGTACCTACGATTCGCCAGAAACAATGCCGGCCCGTTCAATGATCCCCCCTATTCATTTTTAAAAAGGGTTTGTAAATGAATCAATGATCTTATAAAACTTTAAACAATTCCACATTATTAATTACCTTTTTTCTCAAAATTCTAATATTGTAGAGTCCCAAAAACTCGGCCTAATGTGGACCGAAGTCTGGCAGTCTGGAAAAATGTCGAGTTATCAAGAATAGAATTGAAATAGAGTAAGAAGGAATGTTTCCTCAGAAAACATTGTGCGCCACTTGTATGTATTATATTTTTGAGAATACAAGAGAAAAAAAACAAACTTCCCCAATACCCTTAAATAAAGGAAAAGTACATACTTTATGAAAACATAAAGAACTGACCGAATGAAAAAATGAAAATTAATGAATACATAGTATACAGTAACTTACCTAATGAGACACACCTCAGAAAACTACTTTATCAAAGCATAAAGCTTCTATACTGAAAATTAAGTAGCCAACTTTACAAAAACTGGCTATTTTTTTTAAAGAAATGCGTAATGTCCTGTTATTTTCCGTATTGTTCTCTGCGTTTTGCTACTTCATCACGAAGACGACGAAGGAACAATAAATCCATTGCCGACGTACCTTGTTGCTCAAAATACTGGTATTGAGAACAGTCTTTAGTCCTTCAATTTGCGACATTTTAGAAGTTTGTACGGTATCATCATTGTCTTCATTTTTTCATCAATTGTGACAGCAACAATAATTTCTTCAACGGACATAATGTCTTTCTCTGTATCGTTCTGGAACCTCTGTTCGACATCATTTTCATCGGCTTCTGCACAACCAGGAATATCCAGGTTTGTTCGACCTGCAGGGGTGTGCCGAGTTATCCGGACTGCCGGGTTATCGAGTGCCCAGTTTTTGGGACTCTACTATAATACGAAGAGTTTTTTGGTGTGTAACATCTTTCCTCTCGGTTGCTGGATAATTTTGGGAGTGATTTCGTGAAAGGGGCGGATGTGTGTAACAGGATGTGACGTAAGGGGCGCTACGTTTGACCAATGAGAGTGCGTGGCTATGTCTTTTCACTACCCTCGGCGGGGTCCAACTCTAGTAGCCATCAAGCACTCGAAACGCTTTACTCTAAATCCGTTAGTCACGATATTGGGGACACAAATGCGGCAGAATGCTTATTTGAAAATGGACAAACAGCTATTTCGGTGGTCGTTTACATTTCTTCGAATCAAACGGCTAAAAAAAATTAAAGATTTCCTGCATTTTGTACTTTTACCATATAACGAAGGTGGTTCTGATCTTTTAAAAAAATTATCACTCGCTTTCCCTGATTTTGAGTGGTGATTTTAACTTTAACTTCAGTTTGCCAAAAGCTCTGAGCCGCTTATAGCTTTTATGAATGATGAACTCAAGTTCGAAATGAACACAAATTAGAATGTTTCGACTTCTAACAGTGGTACTGTTATTGACGCTGTTTTTCAACGGTTTTTAAATACTTTGAAATCATAAGTATATGTGTCATATTTTAGTTATCATAAGTCTATTGTCTCTTCCTTAAATCGAACAAGAATAATTTTTTTTGATAAATATTGCACAACACATTACTCCTTTTGTTAATTAAATACAATTTTCATTAAAGATATAATTATGCGATAAAAAATTATTTCCAATCATACCTGCGCGCGCGCGTGGGGGTGGGGTTTTTTTTTTTTATATTTTTCAGGAAAAGAGTTAATATTGCGTATTTACCACGATAACATATCAGATGTTACACATCATATGCGACTACTGTAAGACTCGTTTATATTTCCAGTTAACTATTCAACTGTACTAAGAACTAACCTTTTATTTAAATACAAGGTTCAGTGGCAGCTACATAATTATACTCAAATAAACATGCTTAAAAATCTAGAAATCGATTAATTATACACGTAAAAAATTAGTAGACCGTTTTTTTGTTCATTTTTTGATGATAATAATAATCGTATTACAAGAAGGGGTATTCTAGAATTCTATTTAAGTGCGTTACCTGTACTTTCCGAGAATATGTGATTAACTGTAGTTCCGTAAGCCACTTGTGGAATACATGATCTTCTCATGATGTCGTAATTACTTATTACTTAAATTATGCATATAGAATATTAACCGCTTAACCCTGTCTGGAAATTTCCACATAATTTATCTCTCATTGTATACTGCCTCAAAATAACACCTTCACAATGCGTCTTCTGGTTTTCTAGAAGCGTAAACATATTTTACAAAATGCATAAGAATATGTATGATAGGAGATTTTCGCTATTTTATATGAGTAGACATAATAGTATTATTATAAAGCATACGTCTGCTTATGCATACAGGGGCAAATTTCAGGTATCCAACTACTTTCAGAACCGTGATTTTAAAAAGCGCATAAATGGATAATTTTCATACTTAGCGTCACTTATATTAGAAAATGTATATAAAATTGTTTTAAGAATAGTATTACAATAAAAAATTATTTACGTACCATATTTTGACAAAAAAAGAACGTAGAATGACCCATTTTCAAAACATTCCCCTTTTATGAAAAATGCTTCTATTATAATATTATTTTGCCTGTATATAGCTCAGACCTCTGTACAGAGGCTCAACAAGAATTTTTTGAAATATATAACTTAGAAGTGGGTTTATCCATGTTTTACGACAATAGAGGGGAGAAATTTTAAGAAAAAAAACGCCGATAATTATTTCAATGGGTGGTAACTCTGAAAATAATGTGAATTTTTCAAAACTCATAGTTGAGCCTCTGCACAAAGATCTGAGCTATATACAGGCAAAACATTAATATAATAAAAGCATTTTTCGCAAAAGGAAAACATTTTGAAAAAAGGTTATTCTAAGTTAATTTTTTGCCGAAATATTGTATTTAAATAATTTTTTATTCCTCAAAATGGCCTTAAAACAATTTTATACATGTATTCTAATCCAAGCGACACTAAATATCATGAAAATTATCCATCTATGCGCTTTTTTAAAATCACGGTTCCGAACGTAGTCGGATACCTTAACGAAGTAGTGGATTGGGTGAACATCTTGGGCCTTGATTTTTGAAAGACACCACAAAACTTCCATTTTATATTCTTTTTCTCAAGTAAAAATGTGATTTATTATAAAGAGGTATTCTAGCTAAACATGGTAATATATGATATATTAGAATATGGTAATGTATTTCAGAATTAAAAATATGTAGGATTAACATATATGTTTAATTTCCAAGTGTCTCTCTTTTCTAAGCAGCCCAATATCTTTTTCCTTTACCAATATTAAACCACAAATGCTTACGCAATATTATTTGATGATAATATTGGGCAAGGAAATGAAGTGGAAGAAATTTCGGAAAAGGGAACTCTAATGATAGAAATCCTTCACATCACGCATACACACACACACACACTCAGAAGTACTGGCGTCGGAAGTGAAAGGGTAAAATTCCATGATAAAGTTATACACTCGGGAACAGGCCGTGTAACGCCGGGCCATGCAGCTAGCTCTAATAAGAAGCAAAGTTGAAATGTCATTGATGTCTCATATTTCTTCATTGCGGCTTTTTAAATGAAATAAAAGAACTGTTGTTGTTTTATGGTATTACTAATTACAGAATGGAACATTTCACAGTAAGATACATAAAAAATATTTTTAATAATATGTATTGTTTGATAAAATATAGTATTATAAGGTTATATATATATATATAATCATAAGACTTCTATACTTATTATAAAGTGGTGCCACGAACCCGTGACAGGCGTGTCATGAATTCGTGCTTTAGTGCCACTGAAGGCCCGCCGTGTAGATGAATTGATGTACGTTAAATCTGTTGAGGCTCAAAGTCCTCCCATTGGCATGATGTAGAAATTCGGAAAGGGGGTACCAGCTTAAATATAATCTTTTTCACTTGATCATGGAACCCATCGCTAATAGCCCTCGTGTTGTTTTGTAGAGAGATGTTAGTAAGCATTCACTCACTCATTCTACTTATTATGAAGTTGTTATAGTCGAGATATATTAATAGTTTGCAAATGTACTCATCAACTCATTAGTTCGAATCCTTTTCCGTGGAAAAATTGCGGTATACATAACGGTATAGTTGTCTTAATTTAAATGAATTGATTTATTATTTATTACCGTGTTTATGATGGGGACGATATCTGAGCAGGAACTTTTTTCTCCTAATTTCGCCATCACGCAAATGTGGGACACCACTTAAAACACAATTAAGCTTCTTTAAGCTAAGGTTTTAAGGTTCTTAAGGTAGCTGAGATGTGTTCTTCATCAACTATTAATCAAATTCAAGAATCCCCTGTTGCTTTGATTGTACACAATAGTTAAAACAAGTAATATAAAAAAAGTAAAGTTAATTCCTACTTCGTTAGAAAACGATGGGCCATCTGTTGAAGTTAGTTGTAACTTCATCAGAAATAACGCAGAATAAATTTAAAATTAAAAAATAAAATTTCATTAATAAATTAATATTTGAAAAACTGTATTAACATCAAGTGTCAACCTCTACAAGTTTAAAAAAATGTATTTGAACTTGAATGGATGAATAGAAAGTATTTTATTAACGACTGAAAATTTGAGCAAGATATTTTCATATAAATAAATATATATAAGGAGAGAGGAAACTAATAGTAGGAATTAGTAGCGCACACAAAAATTTTTCAAAGGGGGGTTCAGGGTCGAAGTCCATTTTTTGGTAATGCCCAATGAGCCGTCCAACATATTCTTTTTTTTATTT
>BMAV01014278.1:0-20949 GCA_019973955.1 Trichonephila inaurata madagascariensis | reverse complement strand
TCTCCCGGTCGGGTCGTTGGGGGCCCCGATTTGCAGAACCTCTGCAACAGTCGAGGCCTCTTGGTCGCGAATACTATAAGCTTCAGGCCACTTAGTGAAGTAGTTCATGACAACCATTATGTTGTTGTGCCCATCTGACGATCTCGAAAGTTGGCCTAGGATGTCAAAAGCTATACGTTCGAATGGCGCTCCCACATTATACAGCTTCAGTCTTCCTCTAGTGCGTTTTCTGGGACCTTTGCGTGCAGCACAGTGATCACATGTGCGACAACACTTTTCCACGTCACCGCACATTGTTCCAGTAGAAGCGCTCACGAAATTTTGTAAGGTCTTCATAACACCAAAATGACCTCCAGTTGGACTGCCATGGAGTTCCTTAAGGACCATTGAAACTCTTGGCTTTGGGAGTATCAATTGCCACCTGAATGTTTTTCCATCGTCAGACTCCCATTTTCGATGTAAAACACCATTTCTCAGGTGGAGGGGTCCCAAAGAGCCAGTAACCTTCGTTGTAGGGAGGGAAAAGGGGGCGATGTCTTGCCAACTGGGCTTTTCGTCAGATGACTCATTGAATTCTATGATTGGTTTTATTTCAGGATTAGCCAGTTGATCTTTTCGGACGCTCTCATCACTCCACGGGTCCAATGCCGATGTTGATGGCATTGTTGCTTGGCGGACTATTGGATCTATTACGCCAAATTTCTTTTCGATTCTCGAGCTGTATTTGCAGCTCTCATGCCCCTCAGGAGGCTCACCTTCTTCAGGTGAGTTCGAGTTTCACGCTCCCGAGGTGCCATAGTGATCTTTTCCTTTTCCTAAGGGGTTTACTGTCTTTGGTAAACATGGGCTTCACGAACCAAGGGTACCCTAGTGATCCTTCTCTATTATGGGCCCTTCTCTTTGCCATTCAAATTTAACTTTTCTTCTTACCCGTCTAGACCACAAATCAGTCTTACAAAATGAACTTTGTTCAAAATTTGTTTTATCTGATGAAAAAACTTACGTTTTACTACTAACATATTATGATTTAGATTTTCTATTGCGTTAATTTAGTTTCTTTTTCGTATATTTCTTTAAATACTTTGAATATGTTTCTTTATTTGTTCTCGACTAAAAACGTTGGTTTTCCGACCCGCATGTTTGCCGTGTGCGGCATCCCGTAAGGAGGAAAATGGTGTTCTGGGGATCCTTTGCGTTCCCTTTGCCCACGCTTCTCCAGTATGGAGGAGATTAGTGGCCTAGGGATACCTCTGCGTTCCCTTTGGCCCACGCTTCACTGTAGACGGGTGGCAGGAGTGAGCCCGCTCCTGTCAATCGGCTGGTAGTACCTTTCTTCGGTGTCCCCGAAGAGACACTGCTGTAGGGTTAGTGCTGCAGATAAAGAGTGTCGGGTTTACCCGTTGGATCCTCACCCTGGACTGTATCACTCTCTTCTGGGTGTACTCCAGGTAAGCGCCGTGCCTGGTTTTTGGCCAGATGACCGACACACTGCCTCCCTTGTTGGACTCCGTGGTGGGTGGAGGCACGTCTGGACGAAGTTGTGTACGCGTTTTTATGGATCCAATGTTGTGCCCGGGTAAAGGCCTTAATTTACCCAATCTTACCATTGACCAGATTGGAACTCATACTAGGTTTTTAATAATTTCGCTTTCTAACAATGAAATGTCCAAAGTATCACCGTTTGCAATAGAGAAAGCCCTTATTGGAATAGGTGGTGAACCGAAATCCGTTAAAAGATTGCTTTTCGGGGATCTGCTTATCCAAACAAACTCTGCTGTTCAAACCAAGTCCTTTCTTCTTGCGAAATCTTTCGTAAATAGTCCGGTAACAATAAGTCCACACAAAACCCTTAATTCCTGTCGTGGTGTTATGTCTGAATCTGACCTGTTGACCACTCCTGAAGCGGAAATCCTCGAGGGGCTCTACTCTCAGGGTATTATACAGGTCAGAAGAATCGCAATTAAAAAAGACTCAACACTTATCCCAACTAAACATTTAATTTTAAATTTTAATAGTCCAATACTACCGACAACTATAAAAGCTAGATACCTCAATTGTAAAATACGCCCATACATACCGAATCCTCTGTGCTGTTTTAAGTGACAAAGGTTCGGAAATTCGCAAACATCTTCCCGTGGACAACTTACTTGCTCTAGATGTGCATGTGTTGGACATGCTTCCACAGATTGTACTCTGGAGCCGAAATGTATAAATTATACCCAGTCCCATTCATCCAATTCAAAATTATGCCCGAAGTGGAAGATTGAAAAGCAGATACAGGAAATAAAAACAAATAAAAATATTTCTTACCCAGAAGCACGTAAATTAATAGCCCACAGTTATCTCAAACTTACGCTCAAGCTGCCAAATCCTCTACTTCAAATAATTCTACACAAACAGATGAAAATATAACAAAAATAAAATGTCCACCTCTAAAATTACTTGAACCGCTTTCATCCAAGCCAAGACCAAATGTATTAGAATCCACTCCTAATGTTTCCAGATCATCATCTTCAACCCCGGCGCAGCTCTTACCCGTCCACACCTCTTCAGCGGCAGCTACTAACTCAGACCCTCAACCACCTATTTCTACATCTAATGACGCACCTTCCACAACCAATATATCCGCTTTCCCGTCGAACTCCGGTGTTCAACCCACTTCTGCCTCTACGTCAATACAGGATGCTAAACAAAAAGCAAAAACCCGAGCAAGGAAAAGAAAAAAAGAGCTGCTTAAAAAAATGAATGATGCTATAATAGAAATAAAGATGGCACCACACAAACCACGAAAAAGCACACCTTTACAGGAATCATCAGACGAGGACATGCTTATATACGATGTTCAAGAAGAGGTGGAATCACCAAGAAAAATAATCCCTTAGCAGAAATAGAGAAATTTTCGGAAGAATGGTGGCAGACTGAAGCTTGGAAACGTAAAGAAAAACTCTCACTCGTTGACTCCAACGCGTAACAGAAAACGTCGAAATTAAAATAAATAAATAAATAATTTTTAAAACATCTTGCAACATACGCAATTGAATTTTAATACAAAATTTTACATTTCTGTCTTGTATCAATTTTTTTTACTTTATGCCTTTCTTTAAGATCTTGCTTGACATGGTGGGGATAACACCCCACCACAATGTATTTCCAACTTTTGCCTTTTAATAAAATGTAACATGTAAATATGAACTTTTAAAAACTTTTTTAATAATTTTTTATGCTTAAATGTAAATTATATCTTTAATTTAATTAAAAAAAATTTTTATGGAAATGAAAACAAATGTTTGGCGCAGTATAGCCGAAATCGGCTCTTGCGCCCAATAAAAACTAAGTACTTCACTCACTGCCGCTCTCATGAGCAGGTCTCGAAAGGGCGTCTGCATTTCCATGTGCTGATCGCACTGCAGAGGCGGAGAATTTCCACGTCATACTCCTATAGTGTCTGTATCCACCTAGCTATTTGGCCTTCTGGATTTTTAAATTTCAGTAGCTAGGTCAATGAGGCATGATCTGTTCGCAGCAGGAACCTTCGAACGTAGAGGTAAGGATGGAAGTGTTCTTTGGCTTTTACTATAGCAAGCAGTTCCTTCCTGGTCACACAATAATTTCTTTCTGTTTTAGACAATCACTTACTAAAATAGGCGATGACATGCTCTTGACCGTTGCATCTGTATCCAGAATAAATTGTTTCCCAATTTCAGGATATGCCAGGATTGGAGTAGATGTTAGTGTGTCCTTAAGCTTGTTAAAGGCGTTGTTTACAATCAACCGTCCAGATGAATTTCTGTTTTGCCTTGGTCAGCTTATGGAGTGGTCTGGCGATCGTCATGTATGCCCAAGAAACTCCGGAGCCGGTGAACATCCGTCGGGCAGTTCCAGTCTTTCACAGCCGAGATCTTATCCGGGTCTGTTCGTACACCTGCCGAAATGATGTGTCCGAGATAGGTGACTTCACGCCGGAATTCCATCAGGGGGCTCACCTCCGTTAGGTGAGTTCGGGTATCCCACGCTTTCAGGTACCTAGTGATCTTTCCTCTTCTAAGAGGGGTTTTACTGTCTTTGGTAAACATATGGAAGCCTTCACAACCCAGGGTACCTAGTGATATTTCTCTATTTTCGGCCCTTCCTCTTGTCATTTCAAATTTCCCTTTTTTTCTTTTCCCGTCTAGACCACAGACCTATTTTACAAAATGAACTTTGCTCAAAATTAGTTTTTTCGATAGAAAAAACAAATGCTTTATTACTAACATATTAGAGTTTACATTTTCTATTGCGTTAATTTAGTTTCTTTTTCGTATATTTCTTTGAATACTTTGATTATGTTGCTTTATTTGTTTTGACTATACTTTAACGTTGGTTTCAAACCCGCATGTTTGCCGTATTGCGGCGTCCATGGGAAGTAAATAGTGTTCTGGGGATCCTTTGCGTTCCCTTTGCCTTCTCCCTAGAATTGGAGATTGATGGCAGGAACTCTTGGGTGCCCTTTGTTGCTTCACTTTTTGGCGGCGAGGTGGCAGGGTAGACCCGCTCCTCTCAATCGGCTGGTAGTACCTCTCTTCGGTATCCCCGAAGAGACACTGCTGTAGGGTTTACCCGTTGGATCCTCGCCTTGGACTGTAGCATTATATTCTGGGTGTACTCCAGGTAAGCGCCGTGCCTGGTTTTTGGCCGGATGACCGGCAAACTGCCTCCCTTGTTGGACTCCGTGGTGGGTGGAGGCACGCCCGGATGAAGTTGTATACGCGTATTTATGGATCCAATATATCTGTGCCCGGGTAAAGGCCGTAATTTACCCAACCTAATTATTGACCAGATATCGACTAATACCAGATTTCTTTTAATTTCTTTACGAATAATGAAATGGCATCAAAATCGCCTTTTGCTATACAGAAAAAGCCTTTGTAGGAATAGGTGGTGAACCTAAATCTGTTAAAAGATTAAGATTCGGTGATCTACTAATTGAAACACTCTCTGCCGTACAAAGTCTTTCCTTCTCGCAAAAACTTTTCTGAACTCACCTGTAACAATAAGTCCACATAAAACTCTTAATTCATGCCGCGGTGTCCGTTTCTGAACCACGACGCGCGACCACCCCTGGGGAAGTGGAAATCCTTGAGGGATTCTCCGATCAGCGTGTTTTTCAGGTCAGGAGAATCACAATAAAAAAAGACACAACTGTTATACCGACCAAACACTTAATTTAAACTTTCAACAGCCCCACACTACCCCAAACATTAAAAGCTGGCTATTTAAATTGTAAAATCCGTCCATACATTCCGAATCCTCTGCGCTGTTTTAAGTGCCAGAGGTTCGGACACTCTCAAACTGCCTACAGGGCGAATTGACATACTCTAGGTGTGCATCTATTGGACATGCCTCATAGATTGCAGTCTGGAGCTGAAATGCGTCAATTGTACACAGCAACACTCGCGGATTCTAAACTTTGTCCAAAATGGAAAATAGAAAAAAGAAAATCCAAACAATTAAAAAGCATATATATTTAGAAGCCCGAAAATTAATAGCCCCTCAACCTTCTCAAACACGATCAAGTTGCCAAATCCTCTGTTAAAAACAATTCCACTCAAACAGATGAAGATATAACCAAAGTAAAATGTACACCTTTGGGATTTACTTCAACCACTAAAACCATCCGAAAACAAATATTAATAACCACTCCTGTTATATCCACATCATCTTCTACCCAAAGCAGAACTTTTGCCGTCCACAGAATGTCTCTAAACCTCAACCACCTATTCCTGTATCTGGTGACGCACTTTCCACCACAAATATGTTTACCCCTATTAAGCTTCATCAACCATGTCCGCTTCCTCATCTGGTTTCAGTATTCAACCCCCCTCTGAATCTTCTACCTGATTTAAAAAAATGCTAAAACTCGTGCAAAGGAAAAGAAAGAATTACTAAAAAAATGAATGAGGCAAAAATAGAAATTAAGATTGCTCCACATAGACCTCAAAATACGTCACATGTGGAATATACAACGGATGAGGAAGACATGATCGTATACGACATGGGAGAAGAAATAGAATCCCCGAAGAATGGCAGTACTTTGAAACAGGATCGATACTGCTTGTCCGAAGAGTATTGGAAAGATGAGACTTGGAAACGTGAATATTTACACACGTTAACTCCAAGCCGTGTTAGAAACAGCAAGATGTTATAGTTTTCTTTTTAAAGTACTTTGTTAGGGACTACACACTTATCTGACTTGGTGGGGAAATCCTCACCAAAATTTATTAACTTTTACTTTTACAAAACTTTTTGTAAATTAACTTTCAAGATTTTTTATAATATAAAAATTTTAAACTAATCTTCATGACCATTTGCTTTTAGATATACCTTGTGCATGTCATTTTAAAATTTTAACTGATTTTTTAAAAAATTTTATGTCGTTTAAAACAAATGTTTGGCGCAGTATAGCCGAAATCGGCTCTTGTGCCAAAAAACACCACAATCACTCACTCACGCCGGAATAGGTGGCACTCGGATGGACTTAATTTCAGGTTAGTTTCTTTCAGCTTTTGCAGCACACGTCTGATATTTTTCAGTTGTTCTTCGAAGGCGCCCACGATGATAATGTCATCCAAGATAATAGGCAGGCCTCGTACGAAAGGTCCTCCGAGGACTGTTTCCATGTAAGACAACTCGAATGTTGCGGGTGAAATGCACAAAGCCGAAAGGTAACCTTAAGTGCCAGATCCACTTGTCCAGTGGTAGAAGGCAGTTTTTCTCTTTATCATCAGGGTGGAGTTCTACCTGCCAATACCCACTCTTGAGATCTAGGGTAGAAAACCAGGTATTGCCGGTAAGTGTGTCCAGCGTGTCATCTATTGTTGGCAGAGGATAGCTGTCTTTCTTCTTAACTAAGACGATGGGAAATGCCCAAGGACTAGACGATGGCTCAATGACATCATGATCTTTCATGTCATTAATGAGTTTTCGGACTTCTTCCTGTTTAGCAAACGGTAGTCGTCGGGGGTGCTACTTAATAGGAGGATGCTCTCCCGTATCAATTCGGTGTTGCGTTAGTCTAGTTCTTCCTAAGTCCTCAGATGTTCTTGAAAATAGGCTTTGGAATTCTTTAATCAGCTTTCCTGCAGCACACCTCTGTTTCTTGTCTAAGTCAGTGGTACAGTAAATCCTTGACTAGATCGTCTGAAATGGTCTTGGCTATTGCATTTTTCGGTCTACACAAGTGACAGGAGCACAAGCTGCTACTACCTCTCCTCATCGCTATCACTAATATTTAGCCACTCTCCACTGGGAATTGACTGACTTCGAGAGGTCTACAACTAACGGCTATCAGTACTTTTCCTTTTTGAGTTATCTGGGTCCGGATAATCGAATTAGGCCGAATCAGGTACCTATTTTCTGCTACTAAACCGGGTATTATTATACATTCAGTTCTTGGCGATAATGAGATGTTGGTTTTGCAATAATTTTCTGGTTGGATTCAAATTGAGTTTGTAAGCCCAAAAGAGTAATGTCTTCAAGTTTTGACTGCATATTGCAATTTTCAAAGTCAATTTAAAGTTATTGTTCTTCCAGAAAATCCAGTCAAGAATACAAAAGGATCGGTGATATCTTCTATATATGCCGTATGGTGATAGTCTATATTCCAAACCTTAGAGTGACGTTAAGCTTTCCCGCGAACTTCAATACTTGTCACCTGTCACTGTGTTTGCAAAGGAAACGCTGGGCGGCGTCAGATAATACTAACTTTTGAGTTTTGAGCCAAATCTTTTCTGATTATAGTCACGTGGCTCAGTATCAACAACCATACGGCACGAATGTTATTAATTTGTCCTATAACGTAAAGTCCTTTGTCGCCGCCATTTTACCGTAATCTGGAGAATTTTGTGATGAGGGGCCTTTTCATTATCTGGCAACCTCCGCCCCGCAGTCTTATATATTAGTTTCCAGTTTGGAAGAGACGGTGTTCTCTTCGCTTTCTTGCTCAGGACAGTTTCTTCTCAGATATTACATTCTCTTTGCGTTTCTCTTGGTTCCGAAATTCCTGCCTTTATGGTTTCATTTCCTCTTTCAATTTCTCCACGAACAACATCAATCGAAGTTCACATGTGGCTCATCTGCAGACCTCTGAAAAGCTCCTCGGATAGAGATAGCGATCTCTGCGACTGAAGGCGGTGTTGGCGACCTCCAATTTCAGGACATATAACAGGGCAGATTTAAGATCTTGCACATCTGCCATTCTTACAGCCTTCTGCGACACATGTGAAATCAATCCAGAAATGTGCAGATTGCTCGCGCATAGTTGTTGGGTGGTCAGAGAAAGCCAAGTTGACAAGCCTTTCTACTTCGGAGGCATACTCCCGCAAGCTTTCTCCGGTTTTCTGGAGTCTTGTTTTCTGCAGATGCTCGTAGTCCTTGAAGTATTTTTGGCCGAACCGAATATCCAGAGCATTATATAGGAGTTCAATTCAGTCGCTCTGTGTCGGGGAAGAGTCTGCAGTTCTTCAGCAGCTTTTCCCTAAAGGATGTGCTAGCTGACAAACTGACCCGCTAGATGCATCCATTGGCTGAAATTATATAAAATTGAATGGCGCGCCTCCCAGTTTGTTTTCCATCATAGGTAGACAGTTTCTCTGATACTGTTGAGGAAGGAACAGGGACTGCAAGAGCGAGGCTGCAACCTGTTTTCGTTCGCCGTCTTGTGGCTAGAAGCTTCGGTGCAAGATCTGCAACTCACTGGCTAAAAATTTCCTTCACTTCTTCAATTCTTCCTTCAACTTGCTCTTTAATCTTTTCTATTCCTTCTCTTCAACTACTGCGATCTTTTCTTAAACTTTCAATGCAATTTTCTTTTCCACATTGTCGATTTTCTTTTCTAGAGAATTCTTCAGATCTTCCTGACATTTCTGTACGTTTTCCAAACCTTTCTGCATTTCTTGCTTAGTCTCTTCTTGGCCTTTCTCCATTCTCTCTTTTAACTCATTCTTAGTTTCTTCTTGGCTTAACTGCATATTCTCCATTTTCTCCTTAGTCTCTTGCTGGCCTCTCTCCATTCTTTCTTGCATCTCATCTTGGCCCCTTCTAATCTCTTCTTAGCCATTTTTCAAGGCATTGATGCCTTCCAACAAAGCCTTCAGTTGCTCATCCATCGCTCTTGTTATTAGCATAAAATCCCACTTCTGACACCAAACTATTACATAGATCCGAGGGTTCGAGGATTTTATGCAAAACAGTCATAAAGAAAATAAACAGTTCTTTTAGAGCGATGCGAATTTACTATCAAAAATCCAATCCTTTAAATACAGGATTCAGCAGCAATATTCACAGAGTAAATATCCGAAGGTCTTCACATCTTCAACAGCGATCAAACACAATAATCAGTGTTTAAAAATACACGTAAGTAAAAATTATTCACAAGCACAGCCGAGGTAATCAAAACAATCCTCACTACCCGCTGGTTTAATCCAGACTCATCGCCGTCCCTGCAAGCATCTTAATTATAGGCGCGACAGAAACTTCCAGAAATATAGCCGCTCGTGACATTAGTGGAGAGATCCACTACTTTCTAGAAAATTCCAGAGGGTTCCGAACTCGCAGTGACGCCAAAATGGTCGCCATCTTGGTAACCAAAAATGATGCCAATTTGGATCTGCCGCCAAGGTTTCGCCTAGTTCTCATTGAATCGCCATTATAACGTAAGAGGCGGCATTGCTTGTGAATGGTACAATTTTAACATGCAATAAACATAACACAGAGTAATATATATATACATTATAAACACTCAAATGCAAATTATTTACACTATTTGCACAAAATTCGTAACAATATATATATATATATATGTATATATATATATGTATATATAAATATGTATATTTATGTATATACATATGTATATATATACATGTATATATATGTATATACATACATGTATATATATATGTATATATATATGTATATACATATGTATATATATATATATGTATACATATATATGTATACATATATATATATATATATATAGTAATATAAAATAAAAGTGAAGAAGTACTAGAACCTACAGTGCTAGAGCAGGAAGAAATTGGAATTCACCAGACACAAAAAATGTAGATACAAAAAAGTCTTTGGACTAAACTAGAAACCTATTATGATTTCTAAAGCTGTCGCCGAATTAGGCCAGCGAATTAGGGTTAGCAATGCTTTATAGATCCAACCTTCCCCATACAGCAGAAACTTTCTACATAATAGGAAAAAAGAAAAAAAGCCAAGTTGAAAAGTTAAGCCTAATACAACATGTGGAAGAAAAACCTGATAATATATTAAAATGAAGCTAAGAAAAGAGAACAATAATGAATGTCTCAAGGAGAGGAATAATAATAATAAAAATTAAAAAAAAAATTACGTGTAAAATAATTACTGGAGATCGAAAATTCACCTTCCACAGTAAACACCGAACGCGAAATGACTTATAAGAATTGAAACGACTAATCGGGAAGGAAAAATCGTGGCGCCACCTGGATATTTATTTTGCAATGAAACAAGCAACTAAGATTTTTTTAAAAATAAACTAAATAAAGGAAGTTTTAAAAATGATAATGAACAAAGTTAAGAATTGATAAAATCAAATAGAAATATATTACAAAGTAAATAAACTTGGATGATTATATACTAATCGATATATTGCAATTAAAATAATAATTTAATAATAATGTTATCCGTAACTAAATTATTGTTTCTTTTTATAAAATTTAAGATAATATTTCTAAATATCGATAGGTGTAGGTTACTACCCCAAAAAGGCACTTTTATAATGTTAAAATCAAATGAGTCTCTTATATCAAAAATATTACTTAATAGTAAATTATTCTTAGCCTTTAATTGAAGATTCAAAAAGTTAGCTGACTCATTATTATAATTAGTTTTTACTAATTTTAAATAGTGGGGATAATAATTAAGTTTAGGAACGAAGTCTACTATATTACTAAATATAATTAAGTCATCTATGTATCTAAAAAAGTAACAAGATTCATAACTAATATTTTCATTTTAAAAAAAATGAAGGAAGATTTTTGGGTTAGTTGGTCCCCCCGGGGAAAACCCTTTTTTAATTTTGGGTTGATAATAAGCGTTCTTATAGAAAAAAAATTTTATTTTAATTAATTTAAAAAGAAATATTTTCAGGGAGTTCAAAAGGGGAAATTACACCGTTCATTTAAACAAACAATTAGATTTATTCTAATGAGGAAGCTCGATAAACCCGGGACTGGACTGAAAAACACGCCCAATTTCCACGTACTCGGCTTTTATACAGGTACCAATTTTCCCGAAAATACCCAAGAAATGCACTCTAAAGAATGATCTAGATTAATCTAGAACCTGCCCCAAAATACATTAATAATGAAAAAAAAAATTTCCAGACGCCTCCCAACTGGGTTGTGGGGGACTTGTACCCAAATTATGGTTGCGGCATTGCCCCCTCAAAAAAAAGACAGCGCCCCGCTGTCATTTTTGTTAAAGGGTTTTTTATTCGGGAACAAGTGATGGGCCCTTTTTGTAGGGTTTTGGTTTTGGGAGGAATGATATCCTAAATTTTTCCTTTTTTTTGGGAATATGGTAGGTTTCATCGCAGTACATGGACAACTTTTTTGGGGTTTTTTTTTTCGAAAGCAGGATCAAAATCTTGTACTACGAAAAGTCACGGCTGATAAACGGTTTTAGCATGAAACCTGATACGGTCCGAAATACCCCTTAATTTTTTGGAAAACCGACTTTTTTTACTGTGGTATAAACCCAACGAGATCTCCCGGGAGCGTGTAAGATTATTTGGTTTTTTGGGAATCGTAACGTCGACAATCTGTCTTAAAGGCTCTGGGGGTGCACTCGGGCTAGCTGGCGTGATTTTCCCGGCTCTGGCTGCTATCTTGGTGATGTTATTTACCCAAAATCTTTAAAGGACAGAATGGCAAAAGCCTGGTGTCGTTTCCGCTTCACGACCATGAAGCAAATAGAACGGCAAAAACCTGTTGCCCTTGTTAGCGGATTAAAAGGAAAGTTCAAATGGAGAATTTCATCCAAATTTTTCTACTCTGCATCCACATACATAGACAAAAATGTCGGAAGGTCTTATTAAAGCGCTTCGCCCAGTTCATTTTTTTGGGGATGATACGCCTTTGGGAAAACGATGATAAAGTTCCACAAGCCGACGAGAGGGAAAAAGTCGGGATCGAAAGACGGCTCCACGATGTGGAAAATTACCGGGGAGCTCCATGCCTGGGCAATTTCTTCAGTAAGAACCTTTTGCTATTTCGTCGACTCCGGCTGTCGGCAAAGGTTTTCGTTATCGCATACCGTGTTGAGTAATCCGTGCAGACTTATCCATTTGTTTCCATGAGAAGTTTTTGGGAAATTTCCCCCAAAAGGAGACCAATTTCCCAAGCGATGGAAAGGAGCTTAGCTGGAGGGATGGGAATTTAACGTCCAGATGTTCGTTGAGGAACGGATTTTCCCCCTTTGGCACCCCCCGCCCAATGCATGCAAGAACGACTTTTCCCGGTACATTCCCGGTCAGTAAAATCTTTTGCAACCCTGTCATAAGTTTCGCGAAACCGGGTGATTCGTGGTGGGGCCCGCAAAAATCCCCCGAAAGCCCCGCTCAGATGTTTTTGGGAATGACTGGTAACCATAACCCATCGGGATAAAAAATTTTTTCCCTGCATAGGATCCCTCGATGAACCAGAATTCTTCGGTTTTAAATGGGGTTGCTCGAAATTTTTTTCCCAAAGGTTGGATCTTTTTCTTTTCCCATCGGGTTCATACCGTGGTGACTGCTAAAAATTTTTTCGGTTCCCGCCTCTTCCACGGGTTTTTCTCAAAAGAGCGTCGGCGTCACAAATGCTTCATCCCGGGTTTTTTATATTTTACGTCAAAATCATTCTTATAGCCCCGGGGGGGGCCCATCAGAAACCCTTTCCCCGAAGGACCCCTTACACCTATGAGCCAGCACAAGGAATGATGGCCGTTACAACAGAAAAGTTTTTTCCAAATTTGTACGGCCGGAATTTGTTGGTAGAAAATACGATGGCAAGCCCATTCCCTTTCTGTGGTGGAATAATTTTTTCCGGTTTTTTGCCCAGAGTTCTAGAGGCGTATGCTATAACTTTCTGGACATTTTTTTCTGAATTTGTACTGGGACTGTTCGATACCGTACCCGCTTGATCAGTGGGGATTTCGTAGAAGAGCTTTCGTCGTACACCCCCTTGGCCCAAGGGGCTTTTTTTAAGACGGGTTAAATGCTTCCCCCCTTTTCGGGCCCCCAATGAAAACACTACGCCATTTTTCAGAACGATTTTGCAAGGGTTCGGGGGAGATAACAGAACCCTTTAATAAATTTCAAAAATATGAAAAAAGGCCAAAAAACTTCGTATGTCATGTCATTCTTTGGGAGGGGGGAAAATTTTCCCACGGTTTTTACTTTGTCGGGATCGGGGCGAACGCCATTACTAGATCAAAAAGGGAAATAGAATCTTTATTTTTGGGGTAGAAAAAAGACACCTTTTTAAATTTTAATTTTAAAAGACTAGCTTCCTGAAGACATTTTAGAAAAAAGTCTTAATCGTATAAGATGGTCTTAAAAAAGTTTCGAGAACACTATTATGTCATCTAGGTAAAAAAAAGCACAAGTCCTTTTTAAAATGGCGTACCCAAATTGTCCATCATTCTTCGAAGGTCCGGTGCATTAAGGAACCCAACGGCATGACAAACTTTTTTATAACCTTCGGGGGAATGCCGTTTTTTTACGTTCTGCTTCGTCTTTTCTATTTTGCCAATAACCAGAACGGAGGGTCCATGGAAGAAAAGAACTTGGGACCTTTCAGACGGTTTAGGTATCGTCAATACGAGGCGGGGTAAACGTTTTTTGTGACGCTATTCCAAACTTTTCGATAATTTACGCAAAACGCCAACTACCGTCTTTTTTCCATACAAGCACAACGGGTGAAACCAAGGAATTTCCAAAGGGGTTGGGCGATACCTTCATCAAGCATTTTTTGAACCTCTTAATGAATGATGCGTTTTTTGGCGGGACTGTAGGCTCGTTGGTTGATTGGAGCATGATCACCAGTATAAATCTTGTGGGGTTTTGCATTAGTTTTGCGCCTGTCGACTTTGGTTTCCCCTGAAAAGTCCCGAAAATTTTTTGGAGTAGTTCGGGTAGCTTGTTTATCTGTTTCCCTCACTTTTCTCAGATGACATCAATTTGAGAACAATTCATCTGTGACCCGATGTTTTTTTGCTGGTCATCCCCCACCCTTTAAAATGTCCCCGAAATAACACAAGATGCCCTTCATTTAGCGGGGGTTTGGCTTGGCCTAATATTTTCAGGGATGATTTGGCGGGGCTGCAGGTTGGCTACCCCGACATCTACTTTTTTCCCTTCGAATGGGATACCATGGAAAAATAAATACTTTTTTAAGACAAATGTTTTTTCTGCCTTTTAAAACTACATTTTTTGTTCCCCGGGTCTGATATCCCGATGCGATTCTAGTTAAAGAATGCCGGGTGTAGTCCCTGGGGCATACAATTTCCCGGGGTCGGGGGGCTGTGGGTCTCGACAGATGTCTTTTAGAACAAGTTCATTTTTTCCCGTCTTTTAACGGCGAGATGCCCCTAAAAATCCATCCCCCGGGTGACGTCATGGCTGCAATGTGATAAAACAATAAATTCAAAAAGGGAAAATTTCGATTGGTTTTTTACGGGGCACGTAAAACACATTTTCCCATCGGCCGAACAAAACCATCCGCGACTTTCCGGAAGGGTCGGCATCAGTAAACAGAATTTTCTTTAAAATTCGGTACCCTTTTGGATATGAAAAGAAAACGATGCCTCCTCCACTAGAGCACGTATCGGCTTATTATCTTTTTACGTCCTTGGGTTTGGGTTTCCGGGCATCTTGGCGGCCCGGGCGGGGGGGATTTCCAGACACGGCCCCACCTCCCTTGGGGGGCTTCTTTTTATTTTTTCCCCCCCTACGGATTTGGCGACTGGCTGGATCGGGGCGATATGGCGACGGGGATCTGAAACGGCGTGTTGGGGATCGGTTTCGTGGGACTTTGGGGAGGGAAAGGCGAGCGGAGTTTTGGGGGCGACGGGGTTTTTCAGTGTCAACGTCGTCGAAAGGGCCCGTCGGCGGTTTTCGATAGTTGTCCAAGACAGCCTTTTTTCATCCCGCGGGAGCGCATTACATGTCCCGGACGTCTAAGTGGAAACAAAAGGTTTTGCCAGCCGTTTTCCCCCATCGTTTTTCTTGGTTGGGGGGGAATTTTCTGAACAGGAACTCTGGTTTCCTGGTTTCAGCGGCGTTTTGTTGGTCGTGGTCCATTCGGGGTTTTCCCCCGACACTGGGGCCAAAACCCTTTCAACTTCGGGCTTGAACGATCTCTTTTTAAAGGGTTGGGGGTTAGAGCCCAAAGATTCTTGCGTCTGGTTAACTTAATGCTTCTCGTAAGATTGTGCGAATGAGAGACCAAATCGTCTCATCCGTAAGGGATGCAAACCGGGACGGCATTTGGAAAAACCCTTTTAAATCTTTCCCACGAACTCTTCTGCGTCATATCCCCGATATAGTTTCCCCTTTGATAAAATTTGCTGTGTTTTTTGATTTCTCTCGTCAACAGGGCCTGAGAAAATCCTCTGCAACACCTTTTCATTATTTAAAACTTTTTTTTCTTCTTTTATCAGAGGATTTACCTTTGGAAAAATCCCAATACACTTTGTATGTAGGACTGTGTCTTCCCCGGAAAGCTGGGCCCCGGCATTTTTTGTTGTTCTTCTGCCCTTTTGGTATATTTTTTTACGGTCGCCGAAAAGTCCACCCCTTTGTCCATTTTTTAAAAGCTTCCCAGAAATCTAAGGCGTGGTCTTTGTTGTTTACATACCACTGTCTCGCAATTTCCGTCAAGAAAAAAAATAAACATTTGCAAAAACACATCCTCCCCCTTGTTTAAAAATTTGGGTACCGATCGTACTCTTTAAGCCATTTGAGAGGGGCTTCCCCGGCGCTCCTCGGAAGGTCGATGGGGTCCTCCATTGCGTAACGAAGGTGTTATTCGCGGACCCTTGGAACTTCGTTCGGCCATTTTTTGGGAACAGTCCAAATTCGGGAGATAATCCTTTAACCGGAGGCTCCTGCGAAGGTTGTCGCCAATTTTCCACGTTTTTGACGTAAACGTTACCCCGCGCCTCCACCAAAAATTGTCACGGGTTCGAAAGAAGTACACCGTTCAGTTGCAAACAATTAGATTTTTTTTAACGAGGAAGCCTTTCCGATACAACACCGGACTGGGGAACATGCCCAACTGGCGACGTACTCGGCTCTTATACACTTACCGAATATTCGAGAAATATCCAATATACACTCTAAACAATGATCTAGATTCATCTAGAACCTAGACAAACAATACATTAATAATGAAAACAAAAATTCTAGACGCTCTGCCCACTGGGCTGTCGAGACTTGTAGCAAATTATGCGTGCAGCAATATATTTATCATGTTTTAATATCCTTTTTAAAAAGTATTTGCTATATGCTATTTTAAGAATCTTAAACATGTCTTCTATATCTATGGAATTAAAGAAATCTTCAAAATCATAGGTATACATAGAAATAATTTTTTTACCTTGCATGTACTTAATAATGTCCATACTATTCTTAACAATAATAGAATTATCAATTTTGTCTAATGTAGTTTGAATAATATTTTATAGCTTTTTGCCCGGAAGTGTAATATAAGTTATAAAACCATTCGTAATAGTTCGAAATTTCATAAAATTCCTGTTAAATTTAGGAGTTAGGAAAATATGAGGGAATTTAATATCCACAAAATACGTATATTTTTTTTATAAAAAGCAGAGATTCGATTAAAATTTTCTCTTTTGCTTGAATTAGATTTTATAAAAGCAGAATTATGAAAATGTTTGCTTAGCATATTAGTATAAAGCCATTTGCAAATAATTGCATAATTACCCGGTACTTTATCGACATAGACAATAGTAAAGTTCTTTTATAGATCTGCAATATGGTTCTTAATATCATTGTAAGTTATATCATAATCAGTTTTATAGTTAATGTGCAATAGCTCATTTAATACTTTGCATTTAAATTCATTAAAAGCTGCAATAGGAAGACTGTATTTAATAGCTAATTTTGTAATTAAATTACTAGTACCTTTAGACATTATATCTCTAAGAGTATTGTCTTAAACTATATTTAAATTAGCAGTTTCAACATGCTTGTGATGATCATTTACATATTCAGAATAATCTTTACACAATTACAAACAATATCATTATTAATTTGCAAATCATTAATATCATTGAAATTAAAAATTGAGCTTTCTATTTTTTTATTGTATTTAAAAGCCTTCTTAATGCAAACGTTATTTATAGGCAGGCAATGAACTTACTTATTAAATACATCTGAGAAATTAATGTTATAAGATTTATTCATGAACAGTATGGTACAATACTCAGTAGAACTATTTACTACATCTATGTCTTCAATATTGAATTTATGAATGAGAAAATTAACAATATCCTTAATAATATGTAAGGCATGACAGTCTTTAAAATCATACTTTATATACATATATATATATATAATTGAACTTAGGCACTTTCACTTGCATGGCTTTGATAATGTCGATATTTCTATTCTCAGAATAGTACCACATGTTCAAAAAAGTTTGTGGGGGGAAAAACCTTTTATTAATTTTATAACACTTTATCCATATGGTTTGAATACTATTCTTTTTAAAAAAATGTTTTACTTATTCAACATTCTGTGATTACAAGGATTATTTCTATAATAGTGACTTAACACATAAAGTTAAACGTATGAAAAGAGGTAATAGGAAGAGGAGAACTCAGACTTATTGTGGAGATAGATTCTAAAATTAAATAGTATTGTTATCAATTTTGAAAAGTCTTTTAACATTAAACAAATAAAGCATTTCATATTTGGTCTAAATAAAAAAGAAATTAGGTATACTAGAGATATCCTCAAAAAGTTTGATTTAAAGACTGTCATCCCTTTAATTTTTAAAATTTTTAATTTTCTCATACATAAATTCAATTTTAAAAAAACATAGATTTAGTAAATATTCACTGAGTTTTTACCGTACTGTTCTGAATAAATCTTTTTAATAACGTTAATTTCTGAAATATTTTAATAAGTTTTTTTGCCCCGCCTATAAATAACGTTTGCATTAAGAAGGTTTTAAATACAAAAAAAAATAGGTAGCTATTTTAATTACAATGATATTAATGATTTGCAAATTAATAATAATTTTGTTTGTAAATTTTAAAGATTATTCTGAATATGTAAATGATCATCACAAGCATGTGGTAACTGGTAATTTAAATATAGTTAAAGATAATATATAGAGATATAATGTCCAAAGGTACTAGTTTTTGATTAATGATCTCTAATAATAATAATGCTATTAAAAATCAAATTTCTAAAGATATTAGTAATTTTCATTACAAAATTAGCTATTAAATATAGTCTTCCTATTGTAGCTTTTAATGAATTTAAATGCAACGTATTAAATGAGCTATTGAACATTAACTATAAAACTGATAATGATATAACTTACAATAAAAAATTAAGAACCAAATTGCAGACCTACAAAAGAACTTTATTATTGTCTATGTCGATAAAGTACAGGGTAATTATGCAATTATTTGCAAATGGCTATATACCAATATGCTAAACAAACATTTTCATAATAATTCTGCTTTAAAAATCTAATTCAACAAATGAGAAATTTTTTAAACGAATCTGTGCTTTTTATAAAAATAGATTTACGTATTTCGATATATTAAATTCCCCCCATATTTTCCTAACTCCTAAATTTCATAAAATTCCCGTTAAATTTTAACTATTACGAATGGTTTTAAAAAATATTACACTTCCGGGGAAAAAATACAAAATATTTTCAATCTACATTAACAAAAAATTGATAATTCTATTATTGTTAAGAATAGTATGGGCATTATTAAGTACATGCAAGGTAAAAAAAATTTTTTCTATGTATACCTAAGGGTTTTGAAGATTTCTTTAATTCCAAAAATAGAAGACATGTTTAAGATTCTTTAGCATATAGCAAGTACTTTTTAAAAGGGTATTAAAATATGATAAAATATTTTATTATTGAATTATATTAAAAAAAAAAATTATATTTTCCATAAAGCTTTTTTACAAGTTAAAGGTTTACCCAAGGGGGGCCAGCTAGAACTGCTTAGAAATATCCACTTGCATTTTATGAAAATGAAAGTATTAATTATGAAACTTGTTACTTTTTTAGATACATAGATGACTTAATTATGTTTAGTAATATAGTAGACTCTGTTCCTAAACTTAATTATTATCCCCAATTTTTTAAAAAATTAGTAAAAAATAATTATAATGAGTCAGCTAACTTTTTGGACCTTCAATTAAAGGCTAAGAATAATTTACTATTAAGTAATATTTTTGATAAAAGAAACTCATTTGATTTTAACATTATAAAAATGCATTTTTGGGGTAGTAACCTAAACCTATCAATATTTACAAATATTATCTTAAATTTTATAAAAAGAAACAATGATTTAGTTACTGATAACATTTTAAAACAAAGTAATTTTGTGAATTTTTGCAATAATTGTTTGGAATACAATTATCCAAGTAAATTTATTTATAAATATATTTCTATTTCTAATTAAATATATTTTTATCTCAGTTCATTATTTTATTTAAAATTCCTTTTTTTGTTTACTTTTTTAAAAATACAAAAAATTTGTAAGCGCCTATTTTAATTGCCATATATCGATTTGTATATAATCATCCAAATTTTTTTACTTTGTTATATATTTTTATTTGATTTTATCTATTCTTAAATTTGTTCATTATCATTTTTAAATCTTCCTTTATTTTGTTTATTTTTTAAAAAAATATCTTAGTGCTTTGTTTAATTGCAAAATAAATATCTAGGTGGCGCCACTATTTTTTTTCTTCTCGAATAGTCTTTCCAAATTTTTTACGTCATTTCGGGTAGGGAACTTATTATGGAATGTTGAATTTTCGATTTCCAGTAATTATTTTACACGTAAGTTTTTTAATTTTTTATTTTATTTATTTTTAATTCCTCTCCTTGTGACATTTATTATTGTTCTATTTTCTTAGCTTCATTTTAATATAATATCAGGTTTTTCTTCCACGTGTTTTATTTGGCTTAACTTTTCAACTAGGTGTTTTTTTTCTCTATTATGTCGAAAGTTTCTGCTGAACGGGGAAGGTAGGATCCGTAAAGTATTGCTAACCCTATTTCGCTGGCCTAATTCAGCGACAGCTTTAGAAATCATAATGGGTCTCCAGTGTAGTCCAAAGACTTTTTTGTATCTACATTTGTTATGTCTGGTGAATTCCAATTTCTTCCTGCTTTAGCACTGTAGGTTCTAGTTCTTCACTTATTTTATATATATATATATATATAAATATAAATATATATATATATATATATATATATGTGTGTGTGTGTGTGTGTATGTATATATATGTGTGTATGTATATATGTGTATATATATACATATATATATGTATATATATATGTATGATTTATTCCTAAGCCATGTGTTTTTCTTTTTCCGTTGATACCCAAGCTTTAGATCATAGGTTCCCACAACCTTTTTCGAACTGGTGCCCCCTTTTCTAGTGAATATTTCAATACCGCCCCCCTAGAGAAATAAGAGCGTACAAATTGCATGGTGAAAACAAGAATTAAATAAAAAAAATTGCTAATAATAGAAAATGTTGTTGGAATTTAAAACGCACGAATTTCTTTATTTAAAAGAAAAATAAAAGTTTTAGCTTACCTGTTATAAGGACAGGTAGGGGTTTTGGGTAAAAAAAAACCTTAAAAA